>SJYC01033026.1:0-11200 GCA_006408675.1 Madoqua kirkii | reverse complement strand
CATGCATTGGAGAAGGAAATGGCAACTCACTCTAGTATTCTTGCCTGGAGAATCCCAGGGACGGGGGAGCCTGGTGGGTTGCCGTCTCTGGGGTCACACAAAGTCAGACACGACTGAAGCGACTTAGCAGAAGGTATATCTACCAAAACCCTGTCTTCCCCTCTCACTTCTCTGCAGAAAGAAAAGTGCCACTGTATTTGTTTTCTAGAAGCTGCTTAGGGATTTAGCAAAGATCTTTGTTACCAATCATATAAACTGAGCTAGAAAATGCTTGATTGTCCACAGGACTCAAGTATGTTGTTGTTGTTGTTGTTGTTCAGTTGCTCAGTCACGTCCGATTCTTTGTGACCCCATGGACTGCAGCACGCCAGGCTTCCCTGTCCTTCACCATCTCCTGGAGTTTGCTCAGAGTCATGTCCATTGAGTCGGTTATGCCATCCAACCATCTCATCCTTGGTTACCACCTTCTCCTCCTGCCATCTTACTTTTTCTCTCATTTGTGGATTAATTGGGACTAGAAGACATCTCTCATGCAGATTCTAGCAACTTTAAAGGAGAAATAAATTTGAAAAGAGGAGACTTCAAAGGTTCTAACCAGGGGAGGATGCCAATGTGATAGATACAGACTCCAGTGGGTGTGGTGTCTGTCATTCAGTTCCCAAGGTCTCTGGTGAGAACTTGCCCCGGACATCACTTAAAGCTGGATTTTGCCAGTCTATTCAATTCAGAGTTAAAGGCATTTCTTTTTCAGACCAATTCTACAAACCCCACAAATGCTTCAAAGGTAAAAGCTAAGTTTCCAGGATTCTAAGTCATATCCTCAGAAGGCGTATAAAAGGTATGCAAGGTTTGAGAAGCTTTACAAGGAGATTTACAGGGAGATGTATGATACTTTTAAGACCAGAGAGAGTTCAGGAATCTAGAAAAGAAATAGAAGGAGACAGAGGAGGAAAAGTGTGTGGAGGAGGAGAGGGAGGAAGAAGGGAGAAAGCAGATAATGGCCTTATTATACTTGATCAAGTTGTTTGGATATCAGTATTGCCAGACTTGAGGACAGAAAAATATCCATAGACAAAGCTCTCTAGACACTGTTTCTGTCTTGTCACTTAGTTTAGAATTTAATTAGAGAAACCTTAGCAAGAATTTGTACAATCACTTTAATATTTCAAGTATGTGGGGCCAATAGTATTGTAAAACAAGTATGGATTAAAAATGTGTTTTAATGCACTTTACTAATTTAAAAATTGTAAGGTTTTCCACAAGATTCCTTGCCAGATTCTTTGAAGATCTTCACATAGAGTAATGTATTGTCATGTTACCCACTGTCCATTAACAGCAGATACTGGGACTATTTAATTATGTTTTCTTTGGGGAAACATAAATTCCTAAGAGGGCAAAAAACACAGTAACAAAACTGAATAGTCAAGAATTGCCAAAATCCTAACATTTCCTTCGGGTTGTCACCAACAATGCAGAATTTGTGTGGGTACTGGAATATGCCAAGATATGATTGCAGAATCAAGATAGAAGGCTGTGCTATAGTGTAAGCCTGTTTCAAACCTTCAGTGTTCAGGTTGTCTTTTTATTTCCTAGGGGAAGTTTTCTTTTTGGGTGGGGTGGGGTGTGAAATCCAGTTTTTTTGAGTCTATACCTATCACATTGGCATCCACCCCTGGTTAGAACCTTTCAAGTCTCCTGTTTGCAAATTTATTTCTCCTTAAAGGTTGCTAGAATCTGCATGAGAAATGTCTTCTGGTCCCAATTAAGCCCCAAATGGGAGAAAAGTAAGGTGGCAGGAGGAGAAGGGGGTGTCTTAGCTAAATAAAGTAGAGAAAGATTAAGGGAGTTTTGTGCCCACCCTCATCCTAATACTTTGGATCGCATGATCTAGGAAAAGGTGTAGCGCTACTACTATTAAAATGTTGGGGCCAAAAATATCTAACCAAATTCCCACGAGTAAGGAGAGAAAGTGCAAAACACAAACAGGCACCTGTGGTGGTGGAGTCCTTCCTGCACCTATAACTTCACCATGAGTCTGCTCTCAGTCAAGGGCCTTCAAATTGAAGCAATAAGCATGCAATACACCCATGTAGATCCTGAATGGACTAGAGTATCAACCATTACTATAAACTTTTATCTAATGGATTTATTTTTGGTTGCAGCCAACATCATACTCCATTGTCCCCTATGTGTTAGTCACTGAGTCGTATCCGACTCTTTGCAACCCCATGAACTGTACCCTGCCAGGCTCCTCTGTCCATGGCATTCTTCAGCAAGAATGCTGGAGTGGGTAGCCATTCCCTTCTCCAAGGAATCTTCCCGACCCAAGGAATAAACCCAGTTCTCCTGCATAGCAGGCAGATTCTTTACTATCTGAGCCACTAGGAAAGCCCTAGGTTTCAAATTAGATGGTACACACACAAAAAATAATCCTTGATTACATTCATTTTTAAAATAGTGTTCTTTTTTTGTCTAATTACAAAATTAATATATGTTCAACTCAGAAAATTGGGGAGCTACAAAGAAGCATAAAAGAAGAAATAAAAAATTACCATGATCTTACCATACAGAGAAAAAGTAATATTAACATTTTGAATATATCTAAATGTTTATTCACCTCTGTGTGCATGTATGTGTGTGTGTGTGTTAAATAATAGTTTGGTTCACATTATCAACCAAAGCAAGACTGTCTTTGCATGGGCTGCAAATGGAAACCTCAGTTTCCAACTAAAATGGTTTTCTTTTATTCTGTTTAGAGCCAGAATGTGGAATTTACTGGATTATATTAAAGAACCAAACTCTCCCCTCCAAGATACGTAGACTCCCTCCAGTGAGCTCCCAGAAAAATTCCCTGCTTTATGCTTTCACATTCTTTCAGTGGCCATTTCTAAATTTCTCAAGGGAGAAATTTCTCCTTCCTTGACCTTGTTGGCTCAAAATTTCTCTAAGACAATCTTTATGTTCCTGTCCTTCACATCCCAGCTCTTTTTTCTCTTTCTGAGTACAAGTATGCATGCGTACACCCCCGCCGACACACCCACCATATACATAGACATGCATGTGCACACACACAGAGTGAAACGTTCCCCCAGACATGAGACTTTCCACTCAGACTCAGCTCTTAATATTAAAAACTAACATGAAACTTAAAATATTTCAAAATCTAATTCCATCTGAGTAATACCAAGATGCGCTTAGATTCAAGATACATACCTTTTTGTAGATTTCAAGCTCATTCTCATGTTGGAATCTTCTCATTAAGTTTGTGTTTGTTCGAAAATTAAACACTGCCATTGAAATAAAACCATCTGCTCTTAAGAATTACTTACTTGTAGGCTACCTAACTTATGTGTGACTTATAAGTAGTTTCTATTTTTAAGCAGATAGACAGTAAGTGATAAGTAGTTTCTTTACATGTGTTAATCCCAGTGTCATATATTCTAAGCCTTATCATTTGTCCAGAATACCCTCATTTCATCCTATTTTCATCATATTCTAAGCTCTTTCAATAATGGATGTACTTTTTGCCTACTTTTCCATTTTTCCTTACTCGGAATTGCCTGTTTTATCTAGTTTCAGATAATTTGAAAAAAAAAAGAAAAACGTTTATCTCATTATGGATTCTTGTCCCAGTGATAGGAAATATACAGTCTAGATTGAAAGTTGAACTGCTAAGACTGCTAATGGCTTTAGATATTAGGCACAATTGATCCCATTCTTGAGTAAATATTATTTCTCTGATTTGGGCTGTTAACTAGAGACTTGGAGGTCGACATTAAGTAACTTAAAACCAGTGAGGTTTAATAAAATAAAATGTATTCTCATTACAGAGTGGAGACATAATCTTCAATTTTTAAAACCATCCTGCTTGAAACCTAAATAACAAAGTGTCAAAGAATCAAAATAATTCATTCAAACACATTACTAAGGATGACAATAATAATAATGATTATAAGTGTAAAGTAATAGGAGTATTCCTTAGAGTTTTTAAAGTGTCTTTCTATATGTGATATCTTTTCATTGCAGCAGCCCTATGAAAAGATCTGTTATTGCTTACTCTTTACACAAGAAAGATCAGAGAGAAGCAGTGTATACACCTTGTTCAGGATCATATAAGCTAATGAAGGGTGGAGATAAGACCTGAATTCAGGCCATTTGAGTACAAATTGTGGATTCTTTTCATTCAGGTGTCAGCAGCAGCACCTCCCTATACAAAAGACAGCACAATTTCCCTTTCACACATCACTTACACTGGTCAAGTGTTTGACAATAATTGTATCATTACATTCTTCTGTGAGAAGGGAAAACTATCATTCTCCTGTAGACCAATTTTAAGACCTACTTTAGGTATTAATTTTAGTGTTTTTTCCTACCAAACCTTTTATTCACATTTCCCCCCCCAAAAAATGATAGAATTAACTATTCTCCCTCTTTCTCTTTTGCTCACTATTTGCTAGAGGTGTTAAAGAACAATGAATTGGCCACAAAACAGGCAGAAATATCAGAAAGAACAGCAGGCAATTTAGATAATTCACAAACTTGAAAATTACTTCCTAAGAAATGACTATTGGTTTTAAGATCTTGCAGTAAAACTGAGAAAAATTTGAAATTAGAAGTCTGCTTAAGACATAGAAAAGATAGATGTCAATTACATAAAGAACAGAGATGGAGATAACTAGTTCTTCAATATTTGAAAAATTACCAAACATAAACTTCCTTGGGAAATCAACAAAAATAATGCAATTTCTGAAAGGTTTTCAAAGTTATATTCCATAGTAGTAACCAAAGGGCAGTTCAAGATGTGGGCTATTAAGTAGACAAAACAAAACAAAAAACAAACCACACACACACACACACACAAACCACAAAATCAAATAGTACTGAAAAATTATTATCCTCTCCTTTTCTGTTCTCAAATTTCTCAGTTTTTTTCAAAGTTTAGAAATGCTAGCAAGCAAGCTTTTTGCAGTCTTGCTTTGCAAAAGTGGAGAGGCTGGGCTTGAAGTAAGGAATGAACTGTAAGGGTAATAAGGGTTGATGCTGAGGAGACGAGGTGGTGAAGTTTCTAAATGCTGAGCAGTCTGTCTATCTTAGATGACTTCAATGGAAGACACTCTGTCTGGTATGTTTTACTCAAGAATGGATAAACCAGTGAAAGAAGCTTCTATATGGCTCTTGTTGGGAAAATGTCCAATGAGATAGAAAGAGAAGCACCAAGGACTTCAACCCAAGACTAATTCATTTTCAAGGAAGAAAGATGCTTATAGATGGGACATCAGATGAGCCATTCTCTTGAACTTGGGGAAAGTGATTCCAAGTTCTTCAAGAAAGAGGTTTTCAAAAAAAATTAAACAGAAGTCAGAAAATGAGACCACCCTTTGGGGAGCCCAGTAAAATAATTTTAACATTTACTTAGAGAAATCCTCTCCTATCTGTGTTGGAGAAGGTGCTCAGCATCTGTGAAAGCATCAGCAGCAACTACAAGATCAGACCCAGCTTTGCCTTCGAGGTCCAGCACTGGAGCACACTCAGCCACCAGGAAAGAGAGTGGATGGCAGAACTGAGATCTACAGCAGAGAAATGTCAATAACTGCCAAAGAGAGACCTCGGGACCCTGTGAGGGGTAGGTGGGAGGCCCAGGGATATGGCGGTTTCCACTGATCCTTCTGGGTAGAGACTCAGAGCCAAAGTCTAAAGCTCAGGCTACAGTCATATAAACATTTACCATCAATGTAAATGTTTACCCATGTTCCTGCCTAAGTCCCTTTAAATGTTGTGAATACTCAAATTCTAACACAAGGGATGAGAAATTCAGTGTAGTTAAGCCCAATATTGGAAACTTTATGAAGAAAAATAATATCGAGAGAATGAGAAATTTAAAAATGTAGATATTAACAGTTGCTATGTACGGGTGCTTTCTTTATACAATTGAAAGCATTAAGAGTTCGGTTCCTCAGTCATGTCTGACTCTTTGCAACCCCATGGACTGCAGCACTCCAGGCTTCCTTGTCCATCACCAACTCCCAAAGCTTGCTCAAACTCATGTCCATTGAATCGGTGATGCCATCCAACCATCTCATCCTCTGTCATCCCCTTCTCCTCCTGCCTTCAATCTTTCCCAACACCAGGGTCTTCCAATAAGTCAGCTCTTTGCATCAGGTGGCCAAAGTTTTAGAGTTTCAACTTCAGCATCAGTCCTTCCAATGAATATATAGGACTGATTTCCTTTAGGATTGATCAGTTTAATCTTGCAGTCTAAGGGACTCTCAAGAGTTTTCTCCAACACCACAGTTCAAAAGCAGCAATTCTTCAGCGTTCAGCTTTCTTTATGGACCAACTCTCACATCCATGTTTGACTACTGAAAAAACCATAGGTTTGACTGGACAGACATTTGTAGCAAAGTAATGTCTTTGCTTTTTAATATGCTGTCTAGGTTGGTCATAGCTTTTCTTTCAAGGAGCAAGTGTCTTTTAATTTCATGGCTGCAGTCACCATCTACAGTGATTTTGGAGCCCAAACAAATGAAGTTTCTCACTGTTTGCATTGTTTCCCCATCTATTTGAAACCACTAAACTCTTCCGAAATGTGAGACCTGGGCAGAATGCAAAGTCAATTCAGGCTTTACCTGTGCCTTCATGAAATTCATATACAATCACTGAGAAGGAGTGAACCTAAAAGTTTAGAGTAAATGTTTCCTTTTCCTTGAAGTTCAGGCAGAAATGATGATAGAGTACATTTATTCTTGGCTCAGATCAAGCCTCAGAAAGTTGCTGGCATCATCTTCAGAGGCAAACAAAAGGCTTATTCTTTCATATGATGTTACACCGTTATTTTAGACAGACGCTAGCCTTCACTTTAACTGGTATTTAAGATGTCTTGACATACTTTATATTTTTTCTCATTTGTTCTCTAAATTATCAATGCATTACTGTATAGACCAGGAGACAATGAATGTATTTAATGTGAAAACTGTCCAGGTGGGTTTTTCTTAACATGCATTACACTGTGCATGAATAGACAATAATAGAAAAAAAATCACTATTTATAAACAAATAATAGAAATTTAGAGATAATATCAACTGCTTGAAAGTCAATTTACAAACATTAAAATAGTTTCTGAATTGAACATTCCATGAGGAAAGCATAAAGTAACAACAAATTCCTTTTATCTTAACCATTATTCTGGCAACCCCCACCAGTATTCTTGCTGGGAAATCCCATGGACAGAGGAACCTGATGGGCTACAGTCCTTGGGGTTGTAAAGGTCTGACATGACTAAGCACACATACACACACTATATTTGGCTTGAAATTTTCCACACTTACTTAACCCAAACTTGACAAAATTTATATAAATGTAATCTGTAGGTTAAAAGTAATTCAAAAGTTGCCCTTTTTCTCCCGTGTCTGCTTTTCTTTTAGAGGATCATTGTTAAAATGTCTATTTCATTAGGCCTAAATGACTTATTAATTTCTCATGATGTGCTTCATTGGGTTTTAAGAATAGAATCAAATGGTTATCTAAAATAATCATATATTTTTCATACAAAAAAATTTAAAAATTTTGAGACTAAGGATTTATGTTATTTCAATAAAAGGAAGATTATAGCAATGTTGATCTTTCATTTTATTAATGAAAAAGTTAACTTTAGAACTAAAATGTTTGTCTAAATGTAGGCATTTCTGCACACAGCTCCTTTTAATAGGTTGTCATATTCAGAAGTTATTTTGCAAGGAAAATCATCTAAACATAAAGTCCAGTAAGCCAAAAATTCAGTACTCTTA
This sequence comes from Madoqua kirkii, assembly GCA_006408675.1. Taxonomy (NCBI): domain Eukaryota; kingdom Metazoa; phylum Chordata; class Mammalia; order Artiodactyla; family Bovidae; genus Madoqua; species Madoqua kirkii. Next base: position 3,415 of record SJYC01033026.1, on the reverse strand, counting down.
GCACATGAGACTCTTTCTGCTGCCTTCTGATGTCTACATCTATGTTTCTTATCAAGATTCCTGGGAGAAATATCAATAATTTCAGATGTGCAGATGACACGACCCTTGTGGCAAAAGTGAAGAAGAACTAACTAAAGAGCATCTGAATGAAAGTGAAAGAGGAGATTGAAAAAGTTGGCTTAAAGCTCAGCATTCAGAAAACTAAGATCATGGCATCCAGTTCCATCACTTCATGGCAAATAGATGGAGAAATAATGGAAACAGAGAGAGATTTTATTTTCTTGTGCTCCAAAGTCACTACAGATGGTGACTGCAGCCATGAAATTAAAAGACGCTTACTCCTTGGAAGAAAAGCCATGACCAACCTGCTGCTGCTAAGTCGTTTCAGTCGTGTCCGACTCTGTGCGACCCCATAGACGGCAGCCCACCAGGCTCCCCCGTCCCTGGGATTCTCCAGGCAAGAACACTGGAGTGGGTTGCCATTTCCCTCTCCAATGCATGCATGCATGCTAAGTCGCTTCAGCTGTGTCCAACTCTGAGACCCCATGGACAGCAGCCCATCAGGCTCCTCTGTCCACGGGATTCTCTAGGCAAGAATACTGGAGTGGGTTACCATTTCCTTCTCCAACCAAGACAGCATATTAAAAAACAGAGACATTACTTTGCCGACAAAGGTTTGTTTAGTCAAAGCTATGGTGTTTCCAATAGTCATGTATGGATGTGAGAGTTGGACTGTAAAGAAAACTGAGCACTGAAGAAGTGATGCTTTTGAACTGTGGTGTTGGAGAAGACTCTTGAGAGTCCCTTGGACTGCAAGGAGATCCAAGCAGTGCATCCTAAGGGAAATCAGTCCTGAATATTCACTGGAAAGAAGGATGTTGAAGCTGAAACTCCAACACTTTAGCCACCTGATGCAAAGAACTGACTCACTGGAAAAGACCCTGATGTTGGTAAAGATTGAAGACAGGAGGAGAAGGGGATGACAGAGGATGAGATGGTCACATGGCATCACCAACTAGATGGACATGAGCTTGAGCAAGCTCTGGGAGTTGGTGATGGACAGGGAAGCCTGGCAAGCTGCAGACCATTGAGTTGCAAAGAGTTGGACATTACTGAATGACTGATCTGAACTGAACTGAATGCACATAAGGTATTACTTGACCCATGTTGACTTTGTAATTACTATTTCTGTTTCTGAAATACTATATAATTTTGTATAATAAATGTAGATAGACATATTAATAATAAAAATTTTGCATTTGCAGTTTATTGAGGTAAGATTAATGACCTTATGATTGCATTTATATTTAATAGCTGCAGAAATACCCCTTGAAAATAGCCATTTCTGGGGAGAAGCCACTATGCTCAGTGTAAGCTAATAGTCCAAGAAACACAGCTTTGTGATAATCTAGAATAGCATGACAAATTTATGTGATTAATAATAATAATCATAATAAATAAATAATAATAAATATAATAAAACAATTAATGAACTTTAATAAGTCAATTTATAGATATTTATCAGCAATCTGTGTGGGTTTTGAGCAGTCATGAAGCTTTAATTTAAAAAATGAAGTATTTACTTTAAAGCCTGAAATAAGATGATAAATTACCTACACTGAGTGATGTTTACTAATATCATTGGTCATTCTTAAACACAATAAAGTTGAGATTTATTTACCTGTATAAATAGCCTTTTAAGTATTCATGACATAAAGTCTCAAAATTCAAAGATTAGGGATGAAGAGTAAGCATCCAGCTTCATTCTTGATTTAGTTTATATTTTCTTCCAAGTAGAAACACACATATACACACACAAATAGAACTTTGTGATAAGTTAAAGGTAAAACATTCTTATAGAAAGAGAAGGCAGATGACAGATGTGTTGATATCTACATAGTAACCCAGTCTCCTTTTTCCTAACCTCCTGTTCAGATTGACATCCCAAGAAATTGCAGAAACATGGGAGCCTGTCTCATTTCACTCCAGATTTCCAATACCAATGGCCTTATCCTGGAGGAAAGAAAGAAAGGGAAGGACAAAACCATAGCAGCTTTGTCTGAGAACTAAAATATCATAGGCTCAAACAAAATCTCACTAATACTTCCTCTATTTTAACAGAAGTTGTGACTAACAAAATGCAAATTGCTGCTGAAACCATAAAACTTTGTGTCATGATGCCTTTTATTAATCAATAGGATTCTAAAAATACAACCACTTATATGTAAGGAGACTTTTAAATATTTTCACGTTTATAGAGTCCCCAGTTGTTGGGAAAAGACTGGGGACTCTCACCTTAGAATGGTCCCTCTTTTTTAGTGTCACCATTGTTCTTGGGAAAAATTGTGCAGAGAGAGATAACACACACGGATGGTAACTACTCTTCTCAAATACCATGCAAGCATTAATTCATAACACAATTCATTGCAGAGCATAGTTTGAGTCCACAGTCTAAATTTCCTGCTACTACAGTTTTACAAACAGGGACATGAAAGAAATGTGCATAATAGATTTCTTATGAAAATTATTGAGCTGGCTTCAAAATAACTTAATTATTATTGCTGCCTTTAATGGAACTCATTAAAATGGCTGTCATGAGTCTATCGAGATGGTTCCACTATAATTCAGTTTTAATTAACTTGATCATTATTTTTAACTATGCTAATAAACAAGCTATGCTACAATCTCATCTTAACCTTGGATCTTTCAGCACAGAATTGAGAGATTTAAACCCTTTTCTCTCTGTTTTAAATTGCTGTAGTAATACTGAACAAATTACATTATTAAAATCGACTGCTTCCTGTTATCATCAATTAGTCTTTCATTAGCAACCTTCAATATATTTATGTTCCAAGAAGATTTCAACTGCTCTGCTGCCTGGCCTCCACTAGCTTTATATTGCAGGACACAAGGGCGCTGACATGAACAGTGCATATATTGATGTTTGTATCATGTAAGTAAAAACCTTCAAATGTTTTAAAGTATATCATGGACCTGCCATGCATTTGAGGTATTTTGGAGATAATGGAGATATTTTTCATTGTTTAAAAAGGAAAATGTTCAAGTCTCATAGTTCAATATACAATGCCACCTGTGTGTGTGTGTTTAGTCGTTAGGTCAATGTCTGCCCCTGCTGTCCCATGGACTGCAGCATGCCTGGCTCCCTTATCCTTTACTGTATCCTGGAGTTTGCTCAAATTCATGTCCATTGAGTTAGTCACGCTATCTAACCATCTTATCCTCTGCCACCCCCTTCTGCTTTTGCCAGCGATCTTTCTCAGCATCAGGCGGGTCTTTTCCAATGAGTAGGCTCTTCACATTAGGTGGCCAAAGTATTAGAGCTTCACCTAAACTACTATTAATAATATGATTCTATGAGGTTGTCACCCTTCTTGTTTAACTTATATACAGAGTA
>SJYC01033025.1:0-19520 GCA_006408675.1 Madoqua kirkii | reverse complement strand
TCTTTCTCAGCATCAGGCGGGTCTTTTCCAATGAGTAGGCTCTTCACATTAGGTGGCCAAAGTATTAGAGCTTCACCTAAACTACTATTAATAATATGATTCTATGAGGTTGTCACCCTTCTTGTTTAACTTATATACAGAGTATATCATGAAAAATGCTGGGCTGGAAGAAGCACAAGCTGGAATCAAGATTGCCGGGAGAAATATCAGTAACTTCAGAAATGCAGATGACACACCATTATAGCAGAAAGTGAAGAAGAACTAAAGAGCCTCTTGGTGAAAGTGAAAGAGGAGAGCAAAAAAGTTGGATTAAAACTCAACATTCAGAAAATGAAGATCATGGTATCTGGTCTCATCACTTCATGGCAAATAGATGGGGAAACAGTGACAAACTTTATTTTGGGGGGCTTCAAAATCACCGCAGATGGTGAGTGCAGCCATGAAATAAAAGACACTCACTCCTTGGAAGGAAAGTTATGACCAACCTAGACAGCATATTTAAAAGCAAACACATTACTTTGCTGACAAAGGTCCATGTAGTCAAAGCTATGGTTTTTCCAGGAGTTGTGTATGGATGTGGGAGGTGGACTATAAGGAAAGCTGAGCACCGAAGAATTGACACTTTTGAACTGTGGTGTTGGAGAAGACTCTTGAGAGGTCCTTGGACTGCAAAGAGATCAAACTAGTCAATCCTGAAGGACATCAGTCCTGAATACTCATTGGAAGGATGATGCTGAAGCTGAAAATCCAATACTTTGGCCACCTGATACAAAGAACTCGCTCATTTGAAAAGACCCTGATGCTGGGAAAGATTGAAGGCAGAAGGAGGGGACAACAGAGGATGAGATGGTTGGATGGCATCACTGACTCAATGTACATGAGTTTGAGTAAGCTCTGGGAGTTGGTGATGGACAGGGAAGCCTGGCATTGTGCAGTCTATGGGGTTGCAAAGAGTCAGACAGGACTGAGCGACTCAACTGAACTGATGAGATTGGGAAAACTACACAAATCTTCACAGGTGCTTTACTCAATGGAATTATAAAGGGTGGAGCCAAGAGGCTGGAAAAAGATACTGCAAAAATGCCATCCATTAAGTTAAGTGACTTCCTAGAAACTCCTAACAGGAAGCCAACCCACTTATTCTATAACAACCATGGATCTTCCCTGAAGATCCTAAATTTTTTGTTAATTTTGGCATCAGTTTCTTCATAAGTCTTTTCCTCACTTGTTGGCTAACCTCCTGCCACTATATATAACCACTATATATAACCTCCTGCCTCCATACACACACACACACACACACACACACACACACACACACACATATAATGCTCTAGTAACAGTTACAAATCTTGTTTGGTCCTTATTAAATGTCATTCTTCTCACCAGAGATTTACTGATGAAATATCAGCTCCTATCCCTCTGCCCATTCATCCCATAGGTGTGTGTTCTTCAGCTGAGAGTCATTAGCATCGTGATGGTACTTCACAGAACACAAGACATGGATATAAAATGAATTACTGCATGTGAACCAAAAAGCACAGTGTCTGACATAGTTAACAGATAAGAGGTCTTAGTATTCTGAGTCAGACTTGGTCATCGTCTCTCGAGTCTCTGCCATCTTTACCGGCAGCAAACACTCATGAATGAGCACTCATCTCCAGTGCTCTCTGAGACCTTGACCCCATGGCTCCCACAGATGTGACATTACAGAATCAAGACGGCCACTCCATTCAATATGAACATCTGTGGTAAACACTGGGAAAGATGACAACTTCAGACAAAAAAGTCAGGAAGATGGTCTATGGAAAGCTGACAAGTTGAGTCAAGTAACACATATCTAGTCTTTAGAAAAAAAAAAAAACAACAACAACCATGATGTTATCCAGCTTTCCAATTGGCTATCTAGCCAAATTGCTAATTGAATTTCCCATCCTATCCTTGGAATTCCTTTACTTTCCTTTTTTGTTGATCTTTTCTCTATTACTTATCTCTGTTTTATACACAACCAAAATAATCTAAAGCAGGTTTATAGAGCCAAGCAAAGGACTGCTGAAGACACAGGGGAAGCAAGATGGCAGTCCTGTGTCCTCCTCTCCTTCCTGAGCCTCTCTCAGAGACTCCCCACTTTCACAATAGAATGCCCACTCTGACTTCTGGATGGAATGTCTAGGACGGTTTTCTTTATTAAAACTGATTCTTTCTTCACTCTTAAATGAAGATGAGTTTTAATTCAGCCTGTTATGTACCTAAAACCTAGTGTGAGCAATGGCTGCGGCCACAATCTCAACCCAATAACTTCAGAGGGGGTCTGACTGATGCCGAAATAGAACACAGGTTCTTCCCCGAGAGTAAGAGAGGACCAGAACTAGGCCTGAAAAGGTGATTTTTCCTGGCCAGTTTTCTATTTTTGCTAAAAAACAAAAACACAAGCTTATCTACTAATTTCAGAGACAAAGGATAAAGACCAAAGTTGAAGAGACTTTGCTGTGTCACAGTCCACAGGGAAGAAGAGAAATCTTGGCTGAAAGGAAAGGCTATTTGTGGTTACAAAGAAAAAGCAAAGATCAACAGACAGCAGGAAAACAAGGTAGGAAGCAAGCCCAAAATGCAGCAGGATCCTGGGTGATGCTGACGTGGCTCCAGGTTGCTTCTCCTCTGGCCATCTCACAGCTGGAAGAGCCCTCATCTCAGATACTTAGTAGCCAGAGGGCTAGGATGGCTGGAAGCAAGCTAACCTGGAGCCTTCTTACAGCAATGGGTAATATATCCCTAACAACTTTGATTGAACTTATGGTACCTTTTCATATAACTATTTTTCACATGGTGGATAGGCCTTAGGACATTTCTGTTAGATGGAATTGTATTTATATAATGAGATACTACTACCTTTGAAATACTAATCAATGCATTTCTATTTCTAGGATTCTCTTTTCCCCTATGCCTTCAATCTATCAGTTCACTTGTTTTAGGCAAAGGGCAGCACAGGGAAAATGATGAAAAACAGCAGAAACCAAAAAAAAAAAAAAATAGGATTCTCTTTTCCCCTATGCCTTCAATCTATCAGTTCACTTGTTTTAGGCAAAGGGCAGCACAGGGAAAATGATGAAAAACAGCAGAAACCCCAAAAAAAAAAAAAATATATATATATATATATATATATATATATATATAGAGAGAGAGAGAGAGAGAGAGGTATAGATTAAATGGGCAGGAAATCTAAGGAAGAGGGGATATATGTATAGGTGTGGGTGATTCACTTTGCTGTACAGCAGAAACTAATACAACATTGTAAAGCAACTATACTCTTAAAAAAAAAAAAAAGTCTATGGCTTAAGCCAGGCCATAGGTTTCAACTGGCATAGGACTGGTTCAGTTCACTTGCTCATCGTGTCTGACTCTTTGCAACCCCATGGACCACAGCATGCCAGGCCTCCTTGTCCATCATCAACTCCCGGAGTTTTATGAATGGGCAATAGACTTGGTGAGAATACCTTGTGATTTAGAGACAGCTTCTTCCCTGGTGGCTCAGCTCGTAAAGAATTCACCTACAGTGCAGGAGACCTGGATTTGATCCCTGAGTTGGGAAGATCCCCTGGAGAAGGGGAAAGGCTACCCACTCCAGTGTTCTGGCCTGGAGTGTTCCAGGGAATGTATAGTCCATAGAATTGCAAAGAGTCAGACACTACTGTGTGACTTTCACCCTTCATTCTAGTCTAGAAAGAAATTCTCGATGTGGAGAAATAAAGCGGATGAAGGAGTTGTGTTAAGAGGGTGAGAGACAAAGGAAGGAGACGTAGAGCAACACAGACTTGGGCAAAGACATGCTCTGAGACCTCCGAGCACGCACCTAAGTGATCGCATCCACTGCTTCCATCCAGGAGTTGTGTGGGAAGTGAGCCACAGAGGGTCCAGCATCCACCCCGGTAAACAAAGGATACTGTACCTGCAGAGAAGCTGCACTAATCTCTCCCTTAGATAGCCTATCAGCCCCTATCCTTCCAACAGAAAAATTGACCATCTGTATTAGAGTTTGCTTAGTTCCTGTGTTGTCTTATATTACTTTTCAGATAGGCAACCTTCTTTCAACCATAAACTTGTCAATAGGCAACAGGAGCCACACTAAAATGTTAAAGTGCCCTGAAAAATTGAAGAGGATGGTAAGAGGGAGTGCCCTCCCAACCTGATGCAACATTATGTTTAGCTACCTTCACGGGTAATGTCAGATAGTGTGATTATGCCAAGTTTTCTTTTCATTCTAAGAGTTTTTACTTCATTCTAGGATACTGAAGGGTATAAGCAAGAAATCAACATGGTCAAATTTGTTTACAGAGCAGCAGGCATGTAAAGAACGGAGAGTGGATGTGGGTTACTAACATTTATTATTATGAAGGAAACATTTCAGTCTAACAGTCTTGGTACACATTTTGTGTATATTGTCTCACTTGATTGTATAACCAAAGGTATGAAATTGAGAGATGTAAGTGACATGTCTTAAGTTACTTAGGGAATGAGCAAAACGTTCTGGGTTGAGAAACTAAATCTACCTAATCACTAGCATTCTTTCCTTTAGTTCTTGTCTTATTCCAACTTCCTCAAACCTGATTTAGAAACAGCTGTTAATATCACAAAATTGGGGCTTGGATGTCATGCACATCAGTCATACTATTCTTTGTTTCCAGTTTTAAATGAAATCCCTTAAATCCTACTTCTTGTTACCAACAATGATCAAATCAGTAGTGAATTCTGCTCAATGTTATGTGGAAGCTAGATGAGAGAAAGTTTAGGGGAAAATGGATATGTATATATGGAGCTGAGTCCCTTTACTGTCCACCTGAAACTATCACAATGATGTTATTCGGCTATAAGCCAATATAAAATTAAAAGTTGTAAAAAAAAAATAAAGCTCATATGCTTAAACCTTAAGGCAAAAAAGGTAGTGAGATTTTAGATGGTAACGTCTTCTCATACCCAAATCCACCACTCTTCAAGATTATGCATCAGATACACGAAAGACTGAAAGTCACATGATGAAACGCCATAGAGAAAACTGCAGCAGGCAGCCACACCCACGAGGAAAGACCGATTTCACAACGATCCTTGATGAGGATACAGTCATCACAGGCAGACAATTCTGACATTTAATCACCTGAAAAGCAAACTTGCTCTATATATTTACGGTGGCAGCAGATCAAGGATTAGGACTTTGCGACCAGGAAGCAGTCTCCATGTGAGCTGTGAACGAAAAAAGTTGTGAACGAAAAAAGTAGGCAGCAGGTGAGTCCAAATTCAAGTAAGCAAACATCCAAGAGCAGAGGATGTAGGAAGTTCAAAGTCCATACAAACAATAAGCACTCAGGAGATCCTTATGAGTGGACTGAGCATTTAAATGCATGAAGTCAACAAGCCAGGAAAGGAAAGAATCCATGTGGCATTGCAGGAGGCAGAAACTAGCAGGCAGAATAGATGCCCACCCCTTGACATGGAGAAAATGCTTTGAGAAAGAGACAGTTGGCCCTCTCTCCTTCATCCTGAAATTCTTCATGTATGCCTGGAAATAGTCACTGGAGATGGGGTCCTTGAGAGCATAGACTGGAGACAACAGTCATGTAGAATATAAGGGAAGACCATTTAGTACTTACTGAGCTTGAAATAGTCAATAAAACATTGTCAGTGAAGGCTAGGCTACCTGTCACAATATTCCAGTATCATCACCTACATATGAAAGGTTCAATAAATAGATGTTAACACTGCATATTGGATAGTTTTGTGGTTAATTCTAGACCCATCTGCAAACCTTCATTTTTAAAAAAATTTATTTGGAGAGATAGGACTGGAAACCTAACCCAGGAAGAGAGAAAGTATTATTTAGTACTCACTACTGCTTACTCCTTGGAAGAAAAGTTATGTCCAACCTTGATAGCATATTCAAAAGCAGAGACATTACTTTGCCGACTAAGATCTGTCTAGCCAAGGCTATGGTTTTTCCTGTGGTCATGTATGGATGTGAGTTGGGCTGTGATGAAGGCTGAGCGCCGAAGAACTGATGCTTTTGAACTGTGGTGTTGGCGAAGACTCTTGAGAGTCCCTCGGACTGCAAGGAGATCCAATCAGTCCATTCTGAAGGAGATCAGCCCTGGGTGTTGTTTGAAAGGAATGATGCTAAAGCTGAAGCTCCAGTACTTTGGCCACCTCATGCAAAGAGCTGACTCATTGGAAAAGACTGATGCTGGGAGGGATTGAGGGCAGGAGGAGAAGGGGACGACCGAGGATGAGATGGCTAGATGGCATCACTGACTTGATGGATGTGAGTCTGAGTGAACTCCAGGAGATGGGGATGGACAGGGAGGCCTGGCGTGCTGCAATTCATGGGGTTGCAAAGAGTTGGACACGACTGAACGACTGAACTGAACTGCCTGTAAATCAGGCATCCCAGTGGCAGTAGTGGTAAAGAACCCACCTGCCAATGTAGGAGACATAAGAGACACAGATTCAACCCTTGGGTTGGGAAGATCCCCTGGGTAAGATCCCCTACCCATTCCAGTAGTCTTGTCTGAGCAGCCCCATGGACAGAGGAGCCTGGCAGGCTACCGTCCATAGGGTGGCAAAGAGTTGGACATAACTGTAGTGACTCAGCACACCTATAAATCAGCTGTGCAGTAGACAAGAGGTCCTAAGGAGAAATTTGAAGTGAGTTCCCATTGTGTACAGGACATGCTGGAGAGGTTTAAAATCAAGCAAAGGCTTGATTTTATCTGTCGCTGTCTGTTCTTCAAAGGAGAATGTTGTTCACATTGCAAGGTTCCCAGTACCAGAAAACAAGATCATCTCCAGTGAGCACAAGGCCAAAAGGCAGGGGGCAGGTGAGAGGGAAACAAACTAGTAGAGGGGGCTTCACACATGTTTCAGCCTAAAGAAGGGTCTCTGGTCAAGGCAGCTCTAAAGATATGGAAGGTTAGCTCAGATATATTTTTTTCCCCCTTTTGATAGCATCCTTAGAATTAGAAAGCTTTACTTTCCTGCTGGAGCCAAAAGAGCAAAGGGAAGAAGTAGCTTTGAGCAATAACATGTTATTCATGACTAACAAGACCCCTTGTCAGGCACTTACTCTGCAACACTCTCTGCCTTCTCCTCCTATCACAGTCAGCATCATTGCAGACAAACCACCCAACAAGACAGTAGGATCTGTTGTTCAGTTCAGTTGCTCAGCAGTGTCTGACTCTTTGTGACCAGATGGACTGCAGCACACCAGGCTTCCCTGTCCATCACCAACTCCCAGAGCTTGCTCAAACTCACATCTTTCAGACTGGTGATGCCATCCAACCATCTCATCCTCTGTCATCCCCTTCTCCTCCTGCCTTCAATCTTTCCCAGCATCAGGGTCTATTCCAGGATTTTTTGTGGTTTATGTGAGAAGGGATTTTTGTATGACTGGCCTGGAGAAAGTGAGGGTGTGACAGAATAAAGTGGCAGAAGTGGCATACACAAGAAGACACCACCACCAACTGAGAAAGTGCCAGGGTCTGATGGATTTTAGCTCCCTCTCTCAGAGCTTCTTGTGCTGGGAGCTTCTCTACCCCTGTGCTGGAGTGGAGGAATGTGTGTTTTGGACAAAAGGGCCAGTCCATTCACACAAACTTAACTTTTGTCTCAACAAGACTAAAATAGCTCCTTAAAGAAAATGGCATTGACACATTTGTTCTGAGGCCTCTACCTGCCTATCAAAATTGTGACTACACACAATTATGAGTGCACACAATTTTGAGTGCACACAATTTTGAGTACACACAATTTTGAGTACACAGGTGGCTCTCTAATGTAAAGTCATGGGTGATTAATGTCATGCATGAGTGTATTAATGCCTGAGAGTGGTAGAGAGGGGTACATAATTCTTTCAAACTTCCATGAAATATATGGGCCCTTATAAGTTAATGCATGCAAAGAAGTTCATCAGTACCATTTTTCTAGATTATGTACAGTTCAGTTCAGTCGCTCAGTCGTGTCCGACTCTTTGCAACCCCATGAATCGCAGCACGCCAGGCCTCCCTGTCGTTCACCAACTCCAGGAGTTCACCCAGACTCACGTCCATCGAGTCAGTGATGCCATCCAGCCATCTCATCCTCGGTTGTCCCCTTCTCCTCCTGCCCCCAGTCTCTCCCAGCATCAGAGTCTTTTCCAATGAGTCAACTCTTCGCATCAGGTGGCCAAAGTACTGGAGTTTCAGCTTTAGCATCATTCCTTCCAAAGAAATCCCAGGGTTGATCTCCTTCAGAATGGACTGGTTGGATCTCCTCGCAGTCCAAGGGACTCTCAAGAGTCTTCTCCAACACCACAGTTCAAAAGCATCAGTTCTTCGGCGCTCAGCCTTCATCACAGCCCAACTCACATCCATACATGACCACAGGAAAAACCATAGCCTTGGCTAGACAGATCTTAGTCGGCATAGTAATGTCTCTGCTTTTGAATATGCTATCAAGGTTGGACATAACTTTTCTTCCAAGGAGTAAGCGTCTTTTAATTTCATGGCTGCAGTCACCATCTGCAGCGATTTTGGAGCCCCCAAAAATAAAGTCTGACACTATTTCCACTGTTTCCCCATCTATTTCCCATGAAGTGATGGGACCGGATGCCAGGATCTTTGTTTTCTGAATGTTGATCTTTAAGCCAACTTTTTCACTTTCCTCTTTCACTTTCATCAAGAGGCTTTTTAGCTCCTCTTCACTTTCTGCCATAAGGGTGGTATCATCTGCGTATCTGAGGTTATTGATGTTTTTCCTGACAATCTTGATTCCAGCTTGTGTTTCTTCCAGCCCAGTGTTTCTCATGATGTACTCTGCATAGAAGTTAAATAAGCAGGGTGACAATATACAGCCTTGACAGACTCTTTTTCCTATTTGGAACCAGTCTGTTGTTCCATGTCCAGTTCTAACTGTTGCTTCCTGATCTGCATACAGATTTCTCAAGAGGCAGGTCAGGTGGTCTGGTATTCCCATCTCTTTCAGAATTTTCTACAGTCTATTGTGATCCACACAGTCAAAGGCTTTGGTATAGTCAGTAAAGCAGAAATAGATGTTTTTCTGGAACTCCCTTGCTTTTTCAACATCCTTCTGTATATATGTGTTAATATATGATATTTCTTTTTCTCCTTCTGATTTTCTTCACTCTGTATGACAGACTCTATGTTCATCCACATCACGACAAAGAGCCAGTTTCATTCTTTTTCATGGCTGAGTAATACTACCTTGTGTATATGTACTGCATCTTCTTTATTCATTTATCTGTCAGTGAATATCTGTGTTGCAGGAATAGAGACGCAGCCACAGAGGACAGGCTTGTGGATGAGTGGGGGAAGGGGAGGGTGGGGTGAATTGGGAGAGTGCTGTATGTAACAGAGACAGCTAGTCAGAAGCTGCTGTATACACAAGGAGCTCAGCTCAGTGCTCTGTGATGATGGACGGAGGTTCAAGAGAGGATACCTGATACACATAGCTAATTCACATTGCTGTATAGCAGAAATTAACACAACATTGTAAAGCAATTATTCTCTAATTAAAAAATAATTATTTTAAAAGGTTAATGCATGCTATAGTGGATAATATGACTTAAAAAAAAATAGCAGAAGTGCAGGTAAATCAATGAGTTTATCTGGTGACCCTTAGGAGGGAAGAAATCAGGAAGGGAGGATCAGAGCTGATTACCTATTTTTTTCCAGGGAATTAATATGGTTCCGTTTCTCTTAGGAAGGGAGGCCATGTGAATAGCACAGCTTCCAAGTTCAGGAGTGCTGGAGCAAGAAGTCAGATCGAGGGCAAGTCAGAGGAGGGTGCACCAACAGCCCAGAACCACACAGGAGCACCAGGGCCGACATGAGATCACACTGGAGCATGTCAGGCTGCTGGGAATTTGGCAAAGCCAGAGCTCTAAGTAGAGAAACAAAAAGCAAACAGGGAGTAAACAACACCAATGCAGCTAAAGGGAGTAATTCTTTTTGTGAGATCTTAACTATGAATACAAAGTGGTTGCAGACTGATATGCTTTGAAACGATCTAGACATTTTCCTATTTCTAAAGATGGGGTTCCCTGGTGGCTCAGCAGTAAAGAATCCACCTGCAGTGCAGGAGATACAGGAGACATAGGTTCCATGCCAGGGTCAAGAAGATCTCCTGGATGAAGAAATGGCAACCCACTCCAGTATTCTTGCCTGGAAAATCCCGAGGACAGAAGAGCCTGGTGGCCTACAGTCCATGGTGTCGCAAAGGGTCAGACACAACTGAGCACTCATGTAAAGTGGTCGTGGTTTCCCAGAGACCAGCCCCAGGTTAGCTTGATCTCTGCAAGGAGATCAAACCAAAGAAAATAAAAAATAAGGAAATGAACCCTGAATATTCGTTGGAAGGACTGATGCTAAAGCTGAAACTCCAATACTTGGGCCACCTAATGTGAAGAACTGACTCTTTGGAAAAGATCTTTATGCTGGGAAAGATTAAGGGCAGGAGGAGAAGGGGACGACAGAGGATGAGATGTATAAATTTTAATAGTGCCACTGACTCAATGGATGTGAATCTGAGCAAACTCCGAGAGATAACGAAGGACAGGGGAGCCTGGCGTGCTGCAGTCTATAGGGTCGCAAAGAGTCGGACACAACTTAGTGACAGAACAATAATAACAAGCCGCAAGTTTAATTTTGACAGTTCCCTAAGAACTTTTCTAGCTAATGATAGAAAAACTTCCATTTTCCTCCTGACCCTACCCCTTGTGTTTCTTCCCACAGTGACCCCATTCTTACTTCTAAGAACAATGTTACTGTCAGTGAGCCCAGCCTGGGGGACAAGTGTGGGAGCATACAGGTCTTTTGGATTCCTTGTCAGAAACATAGAATCCGAATCTTCTGAAAGTCTTAAGTCCTTTTTTCCCCAAATGATATCCTAAAGGAAATTCTGTTATTAGTTTATTCTATGACTGGGGATTCAAATAGCCTGAGTGCCTTAAGAGATCATTATTTGAAATGCAAAGTCTTTAAAGACTTAAAAATGTTTAACTACAATGTTTATTAATATGAACAATATATACCATATTACAGTTCAATCATAGTTATTTACTTTCACTTTGTCTACTTCCTTTTACATGTCACTTTCTGTCTAAATATCTTTCCTTTATTTCAAGAAGCGCACACCACTGTTGCCCTTTCTTCTCTTTCTCTTATCCTCTTTGTATTACTCTGAACAAGGAATGTAAATGAATAAGAAAAAAAACTGCATAAAAACCCTAGATAAGGTCACACTCATTCTAAAATAAAATCTATGAGACTACAAAACATAGTACACAAAGTAGGATGATAAAAGATCACACAGTTTATAACATTTTAAAAGAATCCATAGCAGATATACAAGATCTAATACATTAAAGACTAAACAGATAAAAACAACCACATGAAATTAATCAAAAGCACAACTTTAGGGAAGCCTAAACTTCAAAAAATTCAGTGTCAGTTAACAACATAAGAATTTCTCTCTGAGGAAGAAACAATACTTTTGAAAAATTATTCTCTTTTAGAAAAGCTAATATCAAAACAATTAAAAACCCTAGTTTGAAATTATTGTTTCAGTATCAGGGTAAACAGAGGAGTGGGATATTTGAACATAATGATATGCAGAAATCAGAGGGAATAGCGCTGTTTCCTAGAATCAATTCTCCGTGATGGTTAGAATTCACAGAGCCAGAATGGTTCTAACTCTGAAACTGACTTAGGATTACTGCCGTTTATTCCCACTCACTCCTGTTAGTAAGAACAAATAGTAAGACTGCACAGTTGCTATTCTGACCTTTTGGAATTTCTGGTACTAGTCATCAGTCACACCTGTGTTCACTGCAGTTCACACCTTCCTCCTTTTGACCTCTCTTTACGATCCCAGTCTGGAAATGTGTGTATGTATTGGGTTGGCCAAAACATTGGTTTTGGTTTTTTTGTAAGATGTTTCGGACCCAAATGAACTTTTTGGCCAACCCTATGTATAGTGAGAAGTCAGTACGTGAGAAAGATCATTGAAAGCATTTGCTCTGTTTGGAGAACTCTGACATTTAGAAAGAAGAGTGCTTCATACTCACAAGAAAGATCTGCCCAGTGGCGTTCCTGTTCTATCAGCCATTCTCCAATATTTTCATTTACCTGCTCAGCAAAGGGAAACCCTGGGAAACCAGCATTCCTAAAAAGTGCTTCTCTCATCTCTTAGATCCAGGGCATCGGCTGCTGAACACACCTTACACTATGGCTCTCAAACCAGTGTACCCTGCTCGTTCCTTTCAAAATGGAGCAGTTCATTGGCATCAGAAAATCAAAGAACATAAAAAGCTATCCAGAATTAAAAATCAAAGTCAGTTTGAGAGAGTGGAATTTTAGTTTTCTCTCAGCCTATAAATCAGAACACTAGTATCTAGGGGGTTTGTTCAAAATGCATGCGTAGGAGACACACTGCAACCAAATGTTACGGGTAAACACTCATGCTGTCTCAGTAGGTTTGCGTGAGAGAAATGCCTTCTTCTCCACTTCCTTGGAGACCACAAGATCCATCACTCAGATTTCAAAAACAAACAGAAAAGGGGTTACTCCAGCATAAAAGACTGTATTATGTCCCTGATCACTCATTAAGAGGCTTGGCAAATATTATGTAACATGCAGTATTGACTTGAGTCTTCTCGACATACAGGAGGTTAGAAATGGCAGGCTAGGGGACTTCCCTGGTGGGTCAGTGGTTAAGAATCTACCTTTCAATTCAGAGCACATGGGTTTGACCCTTGGTCTGGAATCTAAGATCCCACATGCCACAGAGTAACTAAGCCCAGGAACGGCAACTACTGAGTCAGTGAGCCACAGTTAGAAAGTCTGTGAGCCACAGTGAAGATCTCACTTGCCAACACAGTGAAGGAATAAAGAGAGAAAGAAAAGTGGAAAGAAAGAAAGGAAGGAAAGAAGAAAGGAAAGAGGGAAGGAAGAGGAGGCTAGAAGGTGCAATCAAAGCAGAAAGGAGGAGGAATACGTGGATTCAGGCAAGTCTGAGAAAAAGTAATCGAGGAAGACAAAAAAAGAAGCAATAGCTCTGGGCCCTATTTTATTGCTGTAACTAAACAATGAACAAACAGTATCACTGTACCAGATTATAATTTGTGTTTGTGCTGTTACAAACATACACATAAAAAAATCCAGAAATTTCCTCTAAGAAGTCAGAAAACTTTCCTCATAGTGGATAAAATAGGCAAGGGATAGGCAAGTAATAAGACCCAAGTGTTTGGAGCATGATCTGATGTTAAGAATCTGGATACTGAATGAATGTCACTAAATCTCAAGGAGGAATTAAATGCTCTGCTATGCCCTCCTGCTATTTGTGAGTCTGAACAGGCATCCTCTCTCCACCTTGATTTCTTCATCCTAAAATTACTGAGATAGAATACTCAGCTTCCTTTTAGTTCTAAAACTTTTCAGTGGCATGATTTTATTTCTGATAACCAATGTCTTTATAAAATCAGTTCTTTTTAAAAACCAATTTTTACTGCAGTATAGTTGCTTGTCAAAGTTATGATTTTTCCAGTAGTCATGTGCAGATGTGAGAGTTGGACCGTAAAGAAAGCTGAGCACCAAAGAATTTATGTTTTGTAACTGTGGTGCTGGAGAAGGCTCTGGAGAGTCTCTTGGACTGCAAGGAGATCAAATCAATCAATCAAAGGAAATCAACCCTGAATATTCATTGGAAAGACTGTTGCTAAAGCTCCAGTAGTTTGGCCACCTGATGTGAAGAGCTGACACATTGGATAAGACCCTGATGCTGGGAAAGATTGAGGGCAGGAGAAGAGGGTGGCAGAGGATAAGATGGTTAGATAGTATCTCCGTCTCAATGGACACGAATCTGAGCAAACTCCAGGAGATAGCGGGGGACAGGAAAGCCTGGCGTGCTGTAGTCCATGGGGTAGAAAGAGTCAGACATGACTTAGCAAATGAATAGCAACAACAAATAGTTGTTTTATAACATTGTGCTAGTTTTATTGTGCAGCAAAATGAATCATCCATACATGTACACATACCCCTCCTTTTTGGATTTCCTTCCCATTCAGGTCACCAGAGTACTTTAAGCAGGGTGTCCTGTGCTTTACATTAGGTTCTCACTAGTTATCTATTTTATACATAGTTTCAATAGTTTCTTACTTCTTCAGTCAGTTCAGTCACTCAGTCGTGTCTGACTCTTTGCGAACCCATGAACTGCAGCTCACCAGGCCTCCCTGTCCATTGCCAATTCCCGGAGTTTACTCAAACTCATGTCCATTGGGGCGGTGATGTCATCCAACCTCTCATCTTCTGTCATCCCCTTCTCCTCCCACCTTCAATCTTTCCCAGCATCAGGGTCTTTTCAAATGAGTCAGTTCTTTGCATCAAGTGGCCAAAGAATTGGAGTTTCAGCTTCAGTATCAGTCCTTCCAATGTATATTCAGGTCTGATTTCCTTTAGGATGGACTGGTTGGATCTCCTTTCAGTGTTACTTCTTAATGCACTGCAAATTTTGAGTAGAACATCTCAGACACAGTCTGTAACAAAAACCCATGTGAGCCCTGGTCTAACACTAAAGCACTTTGGAAGAATCCTGCATAATTTTTTCAGCGGAAGTCTTGGGTCAAATAGCTCTTTATCTGCCACAGAATATATGTAAACATCCTAAAAACAGTTCACAAGACAAATGTAAGAGTATCAACGAAGAGGAAAATAAAAAGACAGCTTTAATATAAGCCTGAAAAAAATGCTGCAAGTTTAGCAAGTAGAAAACAAAAGCCATTTAAAGAATGAGAAAGATGAAGACGAGTGTCTGAGGACTCTTTGGCTTAATCACAGTGGTAGGTTATTCCTTGGGGTCCAGCTGGTTCTTTTTTCTCAGGGGAAGGAGAAGGACTGGCTGTACTTATCTGATAAAAACAGTTGATGTGGGCAGTTATGTAGTTCTCAGCAGAAACAAAGCTCTGTCACAGAACTAGCCGCCCTTGCATGTTGCTGCTGCTGCTGCTAAGTCACTTCAGTCGTGTCCGACTCTGTGCGACCCCAGAGACGGCAGCCCACCAGGCTCCCCCGTCCCTGGGATTCTCCAGGCAAGAACACTGGAGTGGGTTGCCATTTCCTTCTCTAATGCATGAAAGTGAAAAGGGAAAGTGAAATCGCTCAGTCATGTCCGACTCCTAGTGACCCCATGGAATGCAGCCCACCAGGCTCCTCTGTCCATGGGATTTGCCAGGCAAGAGTACTGGAGTGGCTTGCCATAGCCTTCTCCTCCTTGCATGTTACTATGACCCCCAAATACTAGAAAAGATTCTTCTTGAGAATGAGAGTTTGCCCCTATCTAGAAGCCTAGGGCTTAAAACTTTCAAACATTGAGGAAAAGACTGCCAAAAAAAAAAAATGCCAGCAGAGAAATTAAAATCAAGATGAATAAACTGAGACCAGTTCAGTGAATGAAGAATACCATCACAAACATGAATGACGCAGGTTGGATCTGAATGGCAAGTGCGTATTTTCTCCAAAAAGTCAGCAAAGAGTTGGAACTTGCATAAAGGAACTTTACTTGACAAGGAAAACTGAAACAAGCCAAGGAATTTTAAAATAGATGCAAATGGTGAGGGTGGCAAGTAGAAGGAAAGGTCCACCATTGGAGGGACCTGGAAACTCAATGTACCACTGGAGAATAGATGTGGGTATTGAGTATTAACAAAGATATTTTAGGTAGGTGAATCTGAAAATGGAGGAGATTTGAGAAGAAAATGTGAACTGAGACTCTAAAATCATCAAAAAACTAAAGGGGAAAGCTGATAGGAAATTTTGAGTCAAGACAATTGATAGAGTTCATTTTCAAAAATGCTAAGTTGGGGCTTTTGCTTTAGAAGGCAAGTATAACAAGATATTATGGAAAAGAAGTCAGGCTCCAAAGGGGAATTAGAAAGGGGGAGAAAAGCCCTCTGTCTGAATGTAACACTGCTTGTCTGTTATGATTGCCTAAATGACAAAAAGTTGGTCTGGAAGATATTATGGTTTTACAGCTCTGTTCTCAACTCCTTCTGAAAACAATTTTCTGTCTATACAGCTATTAGCCCATCTCCTCTCTTTAGGAATAGAAATGAGACAGAGTACAGCTGTACAAGGTATTAGGTGCTTCCAGGAATGCGTAGGAGAAGACTGGGATCTCTCTTCTGAACATCGCAAGATCGCACACCTGGACCTGTGTGATTCTCTATAAAACCAAGATACATGCCCCTGTGATGGCCACAGTCTGTTTCTGCTGAGACCGGGAAAACCCTCAAGACTGACTGACATAGCACTGTGGTTGTTACATGTCATGTCTCTTTACTAAATGCTGATGGTCACAGCCCCTAGTTCACTGCATCTGAGAATTTTACTCAATGGAAGGAGTGTGTCACCACCAGAAACACTAATCCAAGAGTAAACAGTCAAGCTCCAGGTTAAGCCAGTTTTTATCATGATGGATGATGACATAACAACAGCCATCTAGAGATACAGCCATAGATTTGAGAAGGAGAAAAATTGCAACTGGGAGCAATTTTCCTTAAAGGAATAAGCATTTCAGGCATGATAAAATTTTAATATGATACGTTGACATATAAAAGAATGTCAGAGAACTCAAGATCATTAAGTTATTAAGAATGTCATCTGATTCATGTTTCAGAACTCCCAGGTCCTTTTCTCATTTCTCTGCAGCCACAGACCAAAGGGCAGTCATTCAACTATTTGTCAGGGTTCATTCTGAAAAGACACTGAGAAAAATGAACACACGAGCAGAGAGTTTTGTGCAGCACTTTTTTTTTTTTAAGGTAGATTAGTGAGGGAAAAGAGTTGCTGATTTAGCATTCTCTGGGATTCTAATAATATCACCTTGACCTCGGAGGCCACATTAGCTGGTTTGGGAATTTACCTAACAAGAAAGCAGATTTTCTCATCTAAAATAGATCTAACCAACAGGCCTGTAAATTCATCGATCCATGAACAGTCTCACTCCAGGAAGTCTCCTTAGATCCTTGTTAAATTTCTATAGATGACTCCCTGTCCTCCTCTAAATCTAGCTCTGACCATTTCTTCTGGACATTCCACTTACTTGTCCAAAGTGTAATAAACACACCTCAAGATCAACTTTCTCCTGTAAACCTGCCAGTTGTTTTTTATTCAAGCTGAGTGTCTGCACTTTGTTCCCCTAGATTTTTTTCCCTAAGAATCCTCAATTCCTCAGGCAAATAAATACATGAGAATAGCCTTTACTAGGCTCTTGGACATGCTAAGACATAAACCAAATCCTGGAGTAAACAACACAGTTTAGTCTCCAGCTGGAGCTTCTGCTGAACTTGGCTTTCAGTAACTTTTATGTTTTAATTATATAGCATCAAGTACATTACTACCTGAAGATTTGGCCTCAATATAAATAGGCGATAGTCCAGCTTTGTGCTGTACCTCCCAGAAACTACAATTATATTCCAGGATGATGGTGATCTCACCAAGAATTTAAAGGTTAGCTTTAGCTTAATTGACTTTTAAAATAAATTATATATTAGATACCAATTTAAGAGAAAAGAAAACTCACCTTAAAACAAAAATTTTTTTTTTATACTTAGTGACTGACATTATTTAGTGCATACAATGGGCCAAGCATTAGGTTGAGCATTTTACAAGATTTTGTCGTATGAACTTCACAACAAACCCTGAGACAAGTATCATGATTATTGCCATTTTGCAGATGAACAACCTGAGGCTCAACATGGCTAAGCAACAAGGTCGTGGTTATTCACTGTAGAAAATTTAGAAACTTTTGTAGGAAAAAAGAAAAAAAAAATGCAACTCACCCAAAAGCTACTTCTCAACACTTCCTGGTATTAAATTCAATAGCTATACCGTAATGTACTTACAGGATCCTATTGTTGGACATTTAGGGTGCTTGTAGAGTTTTAAAAGCCCAAAAGAGGAGGAGTGTGTACTTTAGTTCTTTCCCAAACCTGTGATATACTTGAAAATACCTAGTTTCAACAGAAGGGTTCACAGAAGGGTTTGTGGATAACTTGATATGATACTTTAGTCAAATCATTTAACCATTTGAAATCTGTTTTCTCACCTGTAAAAGAGATTATTACTTACTGTTCGCAGTTATTGAAAAGAATAGAGATAATCCCTGACTGAGTGTCTGATATCTTTATCACTAACGTTACGTGCATTCCCACTGACCTTACCTCTCCAGGTCTACAGGAGTATTTTATTAACTGATCTCCATGGACTAATTACTTGATTATTAGAAAAATAAACCTCTGTGATTTGAAGTTTCTGTTTGGAGACTTTAGAAATTATCTAATCCAAGGAGAGCAAACCAGTCAATCCTAAAGGAAATCAACCCTGAAAATTCATTAGAAGCACTGATACTGAAGCTGACGCTCCAATACTCTGGGCACCTATTGCAAAGAGTCAACTCACTGGAAAAGACCCTGATTCTGGGAAAGGTTGAAGAAAGGAAGAGAAGGGGACAGCAGAAGATAAAATGGTTACATGGCATCACCAACTCAATGGATATGAATCTGACCAAACTCCAGGCGAGAATCAAAGAAGGTAATGGCACCCCACTCCAGTATTCTTGCCTGGAAAATCCCATGGATGGAGGAGCCTGGTGGGCTGCAGTCCATGGGGTCGCTGAGAGTCGAACACGACTGAGTGACTTCACTGTCACTTTTCACTTTCTTGCATTGAAAAAGGAAATGGCAACCCACTCCAGTGTTCTTGCCTGGAGAATCCCAGGGATGGGGAGCCTGGTGGGCTGCCATCTGTGGGGTCGCACAGAGTCGGACACGACTGAAGCGACTTAATAGTAGTAGTAGCTGGGCGAGACTGAAGGATAGGGGAGCCTGACATGCTGCAGCTCATGGAGTCACAAAGAGTTGGTCACAACTTAGCGACTGAACAACAGCAATGCAGTCCTAACTTGGAAAGACACTGCCAGGTTTACAAGTAGAACCAGGTCTTCCAGCCCCTCCCTAGTTATGCTCCTGCTGCTGACAAGCTTCTCCTCATGGCTGTGTGTGGAGCAATCAGCAGGAAACGACTACTTTTGTGAGTGGCCTGTGGAGTGAGTGGCTGAAACATCTGCCGTGCAGTGATGCATTGCCACGCATGTCACTGGTGATGTGGTGCTTCTAATAGTTAAAAGGGCAACATTTTCAAAAGAATCATGAGTAGTAAGTAATACAGTGGATTCAGGTGTATCCATCCTGTTGTGATTTCCAGTCTTCTTCTATTCCATTGGGTTATGCTTCTTTCATGAGAAGAGGTAGAGTTAAACTGTGCCCTGGAGTTATAGCTGCTCTGTCCAGACTTTTTTCACCTGGATATTCCATCTGTGGGATATTCAGTTCAGTTCAGTTCAGTTGCTCAGTAGTGTCCAACTCTTTGCGACCCCATGAACCACAGCACGCCAGGCCTCGCTGTTCATCATCAACTCCTGGAGTT
>SJYC01033024.1:0-20702 GCA_006408675.1 Madoqua kirkii | reverse complement strand
AAACATTTCCCACTAAAGTATCCCTTAAATTATGTAAGAAAATATTTGTGAATGATGTTGACATTGATCATCATCTGGTAGTTACTCAATAAATAACTGTCTCTTTGCCCTTGACAGCTAAGGTATCAATGACCAATACAATGGATATTTTCATCTTACCAAAGACTCTTAAATACCCAAGGTAATGAAACTCTTAACATGAAATGGCAGACAGGTAGATAATATTTGGATCAGGGAACAGAATGCTGTGGGTATTCTTTCCAGGTCTCATTTATCAGCCAATATACACATTCCAGCTGTAGTGAGTCTGACTGCAATGGTGCACAGCTGCCTCTGTTCTCCAGAGAATTGTCTTCACTCAAAATCAGACCATCTGCCTGTGTTCTAGAACTCATGAGCTGCAACTACTGAGCCTGTGTGCCACTACTACTGAAGCCCTCGTGCCCTACAGCCTGTGCCCTGCACCAAGAGAAGCCACCGCAACTCGCCCCTGCTTGCCACAACTAGAGAGAACCCATGCAGAGCGACAAAGACCCAGCATGACCAAAATTTAAAAAAATCTGAATATCACTGGGCTGAGAAGGTTGTCCCCCTTGTCCAGGTGGGCCTATGGATGCTCTCTGCAATGCTATGGATGTTCCAAAGCTCCCTATGGAGCAGACTGAAGCTAGAGTTCTCCTGAGAACACATCATTGCTTAGCCTCTTCTTTTGTCCAGGCTGACTTCCTGCACTCCCTTTATCCTGGGAGCACTCCCTCACAGAATCATATGTTTCCAAAACCTTAATACAGGCTCTGCTACAGGAAACCTGACCCAAGGCAGCTCCTCAAATGATCCTATGTAGCCAGTAACCTATAGGGCATATTCTTCCTGCTCTAAAATCAGCAAAAACAAAAAACAAAAAAGATAAGAATGCGTGAGTCGAGCAAGATTATCAAATTTCTTAAGAAATCCAAGTCATTCATTATGAAAATACATGGTGAGCAAAATGTCAACCCCATAATAACATTAAAATCACTTCTGATATTTAAATGTTCCAAAAATAATAAAAATAATGTTTATGTTGAATGCTCAGTCAAGCAACATTATAAACTTATTTTCATTGTTTGTTCTATGAGAAATCATGAATAAGCCATGAATTTACAAGTAAGTGGAGGAACAAAAACAGTAATAATGATAACAAGAAACCTAGATATTTTGAACTGGCTTTTGGTGCTTTATACCCTGACCTTGAAACACAGGCAATGCTGATCAAGGAATACAGAAATCTTCTGTCATTGTGCATAATCATCATTAATTTTATAGTATTTTATGTTTTAAATGATAAAATACATTATTTCTATTGATTTTCACAATAATCCCAGGAAGTTTAGTACTTTTCTTTTTAATCATACTGAAACCCAAATAATCTATCAACTCTGACAGCTCACTATAATCAACAAAGGGAGCTTTCAAAAAATGTGGAGGCCTACAAGACACAGAAGCATTCTAAATGACCATCAACAGATGAATGACTAAAGAAAATTCCATTATATATATGTATATAAGGGGATATTACTCATCCCTAAAAAAGAATGAAATGTTGTCATTTGCCGCAGCCCAGATGGACTTATATAATAGAAAGCATTATATAAGTGAAGTCAGACAGAGAAAGATAAATATTATATGATATCACTTATATGTGATATCTTAAAAAAATCAAATAAATTTATTTATAAAATAGAAATAGACTCACAGACATGGAAAACAAACATATGGCTCCCAAATGGGGAAGGGGAGAGAGAGAGACAGATTAGAAGTGATGGATTAACAGATACACACCACTGTATATAGAATAGATGGACAGCAAAGTTTTCCTATATAGTATGTGGAAATATATTCAGTATGTTGTACCTATAAAGAAAAATAATCTGAAGGTATACACCTGAAACTAACACAATGTTATAAATAAACTATAGATATCTAATTTTTAAAAGACAGTAAGGGTATGGAGGTCTAGAATTCATGCAAAATTATTTAAACTCAAATCTGGGATAGCAATATTTTATGGAGACCTGGGTAACCATATTTTAAAGCTTCTGAGTGTTTCTAACTTGTCATCAGGTTGAGAAACATCAAATTAAATAATATGGCCAAATCTGTCAAGCACACAGCTGGTCAGTTCTAGAGTCCTATCTCCAGACCAGAATACTGGAGTGGGTAGCTTTTCCCTTGTCCAGGGAGTCTTCCCAATCCAGGAATGGAACTATGGTCTCCTGCATTGTAGGTGGATTTTTTACCAACTGAGCTATCAGGGAAGCCCTATTTGAACCTAGGTTTCCTTAGCCCCATAGGACTTTCTTCTAGTGATTCCACTTCACTGGAAATTCTGAATTTTAACTGAAATTAAAGAATGTGACATATGCAGGTCAAGAACCAACAGTTAGAACTGGACATGGAACAACAGACTGGTTCCAAATCGGGAAAGGAATACGTCAAGACTATATATTGTCACCCTGCTTAATTAACTTATATGCAGAGTACATCATGGGAAACACTGGGCTGGATGAAGCACAAGCTGGAATCAAGATTGCCAGGAGGAATATCAATAACCTCAGATATGCAGATGACATCACACTTAAGGCAGAAAGTGAAGAAGAACTAACGGCTTCTTGATGAAAGTGAAGAGGAGAGTGAAAAAGTTGGCGTAAAGCTCAACATTCAGAAAACAAAGATCATGACTTCTGGGCCCATAACTTCATGACAAATAGATGGGGAAACAGTGAAAACAGTGACAGACTATTTTGGGGGCCTCCAAAATCACTACAGATGGTAACTGCAGCCAGGAAATTGAAAGACGCTTGCTACTTGGGAGAAAAGTTATGACCAACCTAGACAGCATATTAAAAACAGAGACATTACTTTGCCAACAAAGCTCTGTCTAGCCAAAACTTTGGTTTTTCTGGTAGTCATGTATGGATGTGAGAGTTGGACTATAAAGAAAGCTGAGCACTGAAGAATTGATGCTTTTGAACTGTGGTGTTGGAGAAGACTCTTGAGAGTCCCTTGGACTGCAAGGAGATCCAACCAGTCCATCATAAAGGAAATCAGCCCTGAATATTCACTGGAATGACTGTTGCTGAAGCTGAAACTCCAATACTACTTTGGCCACCTGATACGAAGAACTGACTCATTTGAAAAAACCCTGATGTTGGAATGATTGAAGGCAGGAGGAGAAGGGGATGACAGAGGATGAGATGGTTGGATGGCATCACTGCCTAGATGGACATGACTTTGAGTAAGTGCCAGGAGTTGGTGATGGACAAGGAAGCCTGGTGTGCTACAGTTCATGGAGTCGCAAAGAGTCAGACACAACTGAGTGACTGAACTGAACTGAACTGAAAGAACGTGAAATAAGACTGCATCTTACTGGAAGGCAAAGGATATTAAAAAAATATATAAACAGCCTTAACTTTGAATAGATTTTCACAAACAAATTTTAGATGAATAACTATTTAAATATGTATAAATTAAAATTTTCAAACATCAGTGGATTTATAAGTGACAGAAACTGTTCAACAAAGCATAAACAAAGTTTTAATGTTCCCCAAGTGCTTGTAAAACACAGTAGTTGAGTTTCTTTTGCCTAAAATTGCCCCTATCAACATAATTCAGGAAGACAGCATTAATTTCTCAGAAGACAACAGGAGAATAGACTAGAAAGTCTAAAACTGACACACGGCTATCTCACTGGTAGATCCATCAATTAGACATTTGACCATTTTCCCTATAAAATAGTGTTGAATATGTATTTATAAAAACTTAGTTTTTAGGACATAATATCAACCACTTATAATGGTGAGAAATTCAACGTGTACAACAAGGATTTTTAAAGCTGCTTGTGGAGTTGAGTGTTCTACAGTGAATGTGCATGTTGTCAGGGAGACAGGGATTGAACGCATGTTAAATTAAGGACTGAGGACCTGAGAAAATACTGAACTCCAAGGTCCTATTTGACTCTTCCAGGGCTGGTTCCCTGCTAGAAGTAGAATTCAGCTCTTGTCTCAAGCCTGATTGAAAACAGCACTGAGCCCCAGCCGAAACCTACCAGTCCCCAAACTCTGGATCAGGGTTTCTTAAACATTTTGTGCTGTGGCAGTCTGATAAAGCCTGTAGAGTCCTTCTCAGATTCCTCAGGATTGTAAAGGAAACCAATTACACTGAAAAACTTTCCAACTCAAGCTTGAGAGTTGGGATGAAAAATCACCCCTAAAAATATAACCATGGTGTTCATTTTGCCCTGAAAACCACAGCATTCTAGGAGTCTTTGCTTTGATGTATGATGCTTTGAACTCTTAATTTGAACTGCTGGAGCTACAAAGATGGAAGGCAGCTTTCTGGTAGGCTCAGATATTGTCTACTCCCAGCCTCCAGAAGATCTGCAAATTCTGAGCATGTACCCTGAGATGAGGCCACGGAGCTTAGGATTCGGCTGACCATCTGAGGCTGGGTTAGGTCATACTGTGATTTGCATTCTGAAAAATTGCTCAAGTTAGAGGTTTGTTTACTTCAAAGGTGCTGCCTCTGTGATGAAGAGGAAGATGGGCTCTTTAATTTTTAAAAATCACATGTAAGGACTTTATAATACTTCATATTTCCTTTCTCATTGGAGTATAGTTGCTTTACACTGTGGTGCTAGTTTCTACTGTACAAAAAAATGAATCAGCCATACATGTTCATAAACACCCTCCCTTTTGGATTTTTTCCCATTCAAGTCACCACAGTGCCTTAAGTACTATTCCTTGTGCTATACAGCATGTTCTCATTAGCTATCTATTTTGTACATAATATAGATGAGCCTGTATGCAAAGCATATTCCCTTTCTCTTATGGATACAGATATCACTGTTTCAGTGCCTTCTATCACCACTAACGGAGAGGGCGATGGCACCCCACTCCAGTACTCTTGCCTGGAAAACCCCATGGATGGAGGAGCCTGGTAGGCTACAGTCCATGCGGTCGCGAAGAGTCAGACATGACTGAGCGACTTCCCTTTCACTTTTCACTTTCATGTATTGGAAAAGGAAATGGCAACCCACTCCAGTGTTCTTGCCTGGAGAATCCCAGGGATGGGGGAGCCTGGTGGGCTGCTGTCTATGGGGTCACACAGAGTCAGACATGACTGAAGTGACTTAGCAGAGATCATCACTAAAAAAAAACCACACACACACACACACAACTGATTTCAGTCCCTATTATTTAAATCATTATTTGTGGTCACTAATTTATGTTAATTGACTATGTACAATCTTTTCCATTATATACCTTCCCCAGAAGTTACTCTTAACTAATGTTGCAAACTGTAAAACATGTGTCTTAAATCATTTTGGGAGACAGCAGCAAAATAGAAAGTATCTTTTATTTTTTAGCATAGAAATTAGGCATTTTCTCTTCTCATTGATACTCACTGAATATTTAATAATCATCCATTGCATTGATAACATTTCTGCATCATTTATTCAAGAACTTTTTCAAAACATTTATTGAGCAAATACTTTCTTTCTGCTGGGAGCAGAAATAGCCATAATCTTTTATAGAGAGAAAAGGATCAGGACTTCCCTGGTGCTCCAGTGGCTAAAACTCTGTGTTCCAAATGCAGGCAGCCCTGGTTGGATCCCTGGTCAGGGAACTAGCCCCACAGGCTGCAACTAAAGATCCCACATGCCACAAGAAGATTGAAAATGCCGGTGCTGCAATTAAGACCCAGTGCAGCCGAATAAACAAACATTTTAAGAAAGAAAGAAACAGAAGGTCCAAGGCTGTAAAACATTTAAGGAAGCAACTTCTCAAATTACTTGCATATTAATCACTGACTGTAAGTTCTCCCCAGCTGATACAAGGCTGAAATTACCAGAATAATGCTACTAAAATCCATCTTGAACTAACTGAGATAAGATAAAGATAATATTTTCAATAATGGAACTGTTACGTGCTTTGGAACTACAGCTTATTGTTGATAGCATGTTTTGAATCCTCATGTTTTGAGGAAGAAAATTTAGGCTGTCAAATAATTCAATAAAAATCTTTATTTCATCTTTGCTAA
This sequence comes from Madoqua kirkii, assembly GCA_006408675.1. NCBI lineage: Eukaryota > Metazoa > Chordata > Mammalia > Artiodactyla > Bovidae > Madoqua > Madoqua kirkii. Next base: position 14,621 of record SJYC01033024.1, on the reverse strand, counting down.
ATGTAATATTAATGGTTTTTTCCAGTGTAAAAACAAATGTGTGGATACCAAATGGGAATGGGGCACTGAGATGAATTGGGAGATTGAGATTGACATATATACACTATTGATACTATGTATAAAATAGATACTACTGAGAATCTACTATACAGCATAAGGAACCCTACCCAATGTTCTGTGGTGACCTACATAGGAAGGAAATCCAGGAAAAGGGGGTATATATATGTTATGCATGGTTGATTCACTTTGCTATATGGCAGATACTAAGACAGCATTGTAGAATGACTATGCCAAAGTCTTTGACTGAGTGGATCACAATAAACTGTGGAAAATTCTTCAAGAGATGGGAATACCAGACCACCTGACCTGCCTCTTGAGAAATCTGTATGCAGGTCAGGAAGCAACAGTCAGAACTGGACACGGAACAACAGACTGGTTCGAAATAGGAAAAGGAGTACGTCAAGGCTGTATACTGTCACCCTGCTTATTTAACTTCTATGCAGAGTACATCATGAGAAACGCTGGGCTGGAAGAAGCACAAGCTGGAATTAAGACTGCCGGGAGAAATATCAATAACCTCAGATATGCAGATGACACCACCCTTATGGCAGAAAGTGAAGAGGAACTAAAGGGTCTCTTGATGAAGGTGAAAGAGGAGAGTGAAAAAGTTGGCTTAAAGATCAACATTCAGAAAACAAAGATCCTGGCCTGTCTCTTATACACATCTAGATGTGTATAAGAGACAGAGCTAGAGTTCTCCTGAGAACACATCATTGCTTAGCCTCTTCTTTTGTCTAGTGAAAAAGTTGGCTTAAAGATCAACATTCAGAAAACAAAGATCCTGGCATCTGGTCCCATCACTTCATGGGAAATAGATGGGGAAACAGTGGAAACAGTGTCAGACTTTATTTTTTGAAGCTCCAAAATCACTGCAGATGGTGACTGCAGCCATGAAATTAGAAGACACTTACTCCTTGGAAGAAAATTTATGACCAACCTAGATAGTATGTTCAAAAGCAGAGACATTACTTTGCTGACTGAGGTCCGTCTAGTCAAGGCTATTGTTTTTCCTGTGGTCATGTATGGATGTGAGAGTTGGACTGTGAAGAAAGCTGAGTGCTGAAGAATTGATGGTTTTGAACTGTGATGTTGGAGAAGACTCTTGAGAGTCACTTGGACTGCAAGGAGATCCAACCAGTCCATTCTGAAGGAGATCAACCCTGGGATTTCTTTGGAAGGGATGATGCTAAAGCTGAAACTTCAGTACTTTGGCCACCTCAGGCAAAAAGTTGACTCATTGGAAACGACTCTGATGCTGGGAGGGATTAGGGGCAGGAGGAGAAGGGGATGACCGAGGATGAGATGGCTGGATGGCATCACGGACTCGATGGACATGAGTCTGAGTGAACTCCGGGAGATGGTGATGAACAGAGATGCCTGGCATGCTGTGATTCACGGGGTCGCAAAGAGTCGGACACGACTGAGTGACTGAACTGAACTGAATAAAAAATAATAATTGATCTACTTGGTAAATTTCACTTAGATAGGACTCATGCCTCTCAGAAAAAGACCAAGAACAAGAGAAAGCCTGGCCACCAATGTTCTGAATTTAACTGTGTACTAGTTATGGCAAAGTTGAAGCTATAGACCCCAGCTTCATGGCTTAAATAAGAGAGACACTAAGTCCCTTCTATGAAACAGTTCAAGAACATAGGGCAGCTCCATTCCAGAATGCTTTCCAGAATGAATAAGTGACCTTGCTATCTTAAAATGAAGCTTATAAATATGGTTCGGTGGTCATCATGCCACAGAGGGAAGGAGGAGGGAGTCAGGAAAAGTGCAAGCGCAGTGCTTTAAGGACGAGACTGAAGGTGGCACACTCACTTCTGCCTGTGTATCACTGGTAGGAACATCGCAATATGCCAAGCTATTAATGAAAGGAGGGAGAGATGGCAGCTCTAGGTGGGCAGCTGTGTACCCAGGAAAAACTTTGTTGATATGAAAATGGAGAGAACTAATTTATGAAAGAAAAAATTGAGAGTGGAAGTGAACGTATCAGTTGCTCAGTTGTGTCTAGCTCTGCGACCCCCTGCACTGTAGCCCATCAGGCTCCTGTGTCCATGGGATTCTCCAGGCACGAGTACTAGAGAGGGTTGCCATTTCCTTCTCCAGGGGATCTTCCCAACTCAGGGATAGACCCCAGGTCTCTTGCATTGAGACAGATTCTATACCATCTAAGCCACCAGGGAAGGCCAGTTTTCAACACTGCCACAAATCTAACACCAGCCTGATTTGCATTTCTGTTTACACTTTCTATTTTCAATTATAAACTAGACTTTATCAAATATGGTAACTCATCCTGGCATTAGGTCACACAACCTTTCCAAGACTTAAGTAAAGTGGGTCTTGTATGCAAATTATATATTTTAGTGTTTAGACTCTTTTAAAAAGTCTAGTTTTATATGTACAAAATATAGAGAGAATTTCAATTTTTTATTTTGGACATGTGTTCAAAAATATCCCACATTTTCAAATTTACATCTTCAATAATTACAGTTATGAATACATTAAATCCCCTAGAATCACATGTATAAAATGTTTTAAGTTATAAAATATATATTAACCACAACCATCTATGAAGTTCTACTCTTTGGGTTAGGTTCATTACATACATTACTATACCTCAGAAACTGTTCCTTAAAACGCAGGCACAATTCACCCAGTTTTGCTGATCAGAACACTTTAGACAAGAAGAGTTGAGATAACTTGGCCGAGTTCCTAAGTGTTAAAGCAGGGATTTGAAACCAGAGCTGTCTGATCTGAAGGGTTTTCTACTCATCATCTCACTTAATCCTCATAACAATTCTTTGAAGTAGGCAGCTGGTCTTTGCCTCATTTAATACAGTAGAAAGCAAAGATCAAAAATGTTAATGGCTTGCCAAATAAACACAGTTACTAAGTAATGAAATGAAAGTTTTTGAATCCAGAAATCTATGCTCTTTGAATAACTGTCTTGAAGCTGCACTGTATTTACAATAACAAGCCCATTCACTCAAAATAACAGACATTATCTTCTATTTTGGTGAGGTTGGGCAAACTACTTAGGTTCCCAATATTCCAAGAATAACAGTAGGTATATCAAAGTGCCATTGTAGGAATTAAATACGCTTCTGTAAAGTGCATGCAAGGAACTCAGTGACAGTAGGTGCTCACTCTATAATTTTTAGCGATTTCTCTCTGAATCTGAGTTAGGTGTGTCTTTAGACAGACTATATAGCCACATTTAGAACCAGAAATGTGGAATACAAAATGGATCCTCCGAAGTAATGTTGATTAACAGACCTTAGGATTCTGTTCCGTTATAAAGATTTAAGAGTGCTGGAAGAAGCCATTTGATGCCAATACAAGAAAGCATTTTTTCACAGATTTAATTTAGTAGGTACAAAATAGAACTGTCATTAATTCATATCTCAGAGAGAAAACTGGGGATAAATTAGGTCTTTCCCAAGGAGTCCTATAATATCATTTTCTCACCAAATTGATCTTTTGAACCCTTTAAGATAAAGCCTTATATTTAATAAAGCAAGAGATTTAGGGAATTATCCCTCTACATCCTCCTTATTCATTAGTGCCTTTTTTTTTTAATGTAGACTATTTTCAAAGTCTTTGTTGAATTTGTTACAATATTGTTTCTGTTTGTTTTTTGGATTTTTGGCCAGGAGGCATGTGGGATCTAGGTCCCTGGCCAGGGATCAAACCCACATCCCATCCACTGTAAATCAAAGTCTTAACCACAGGACCACAAGGGAAGTCCCCTCACTAGTGTTCTTGATATACAAGACTTCCTTCTGTTTGTCTCTAAGTTTATTTTCCTTATGTTATTGAGTCCTATGGTTTCAGAAGAGTCATTTTTATGTCATACAATATGAGTAATAAAGCTAATGTAATGATTAATAATCACAGTAGTATTATTTATTTAACAATTTCCTAGGTACATTTTGTCTAATAATTCTTTTAATGTATAAGAACATTATTAGGTAGGTACTTATTATCTCTGTTTGCATTTGGAAAAATGAAGCACACAGAGATTAAGAAGCTTATCCCTGGTCCCGTGGTTGGTAAAAAATGAGTGAGGTTTCAGACCATGAAATCCAGCACCAGTCTGTGCCAGTAACCACCACACAATCCTGCCTCTCTATGAGCTAACATGATCTTACTTGCTAAAGAAAAAAAAAAAAAAAAAAAACAGACTTTAATGGCTTCTAGTATGCTTTTTAAACTATTCCTTCCCGGTAGAGAATTAATATCACCATATTATCTTTAAAATTCTTTCATGGAAGAGTCATATCAATTAATTTGTAAAATTCTCCTTTTTGTTTTTGTTCCTCAGTTGCTAAGTTATGTCTGACTCTTTGTGACCCCATGGACTGCAGACTGCCAGGCTTCCCTGTCCTTCACTATCTCCCAGAGTTTACTCAGACTCACGTCCATTGAGTCAATGATACCATCCAGCTACCTCATCGTCTGCCACTGCCTTCTCCTCCTGCCTTCAATCTTTCCCAGCATCAGGGTCTTTTCCAATAAACTGGCTCTTCTCATCAGATGGCAAAGTGTTGGGGCTTAGCTTTAAATTCTTCTTTAAGATGTCAAAAAATGTGATGTAACTATTTTCAGGACTGTATACATTTAACTCCCTTTTCTATATGCAAAAAGTTAAGATCAAACTTTTTTTTTTTTTGCTATTGCCAAATTATGACCATTGAGAATGGAATCTCCCCTTTGTAACAATGAGTGGGTCTGGCCTGACAATGCTGAATCTATGAATTCTTACAGTAGTTCCCCCTGCAGAATAATTTCATATTAATAGTGCATAAACATAGAGAGTAAAAAATACAAAGAAAAGAAAACCTCAACTCAAAGTGTTTTTCTGGCTTCACCTTCTATTCTTCCGAAGATGGTAGAAATCACCTCAGAATCAGTTGTTTGGTTACTGACAGATTTGTCTCCGGTCTTATGTCTATTCCACTAGGTCTCAGCTGGGCAGCATGTCTAAATCTCAGCCACAGGAGATGAAAGAGACTGATGTAGGATCCTGCAGAGTGTACTGAGCTCGCCTTCCAGGCTGGACTTGGCTCCCCAGTGAAGACCAAAGTGCCCCCTCTCTCCATACTAGGCTGCCCAGCTTAGTCACCGCCACGTCCCCTCTCAAAGCCCAAGGCCTTTAAAAGCCCTCACAGCTGAGCTCCTAAATCCGGATAAACAACTCTGCTTCGAGCTCTGTCCAAGTTGTTTCATCCAAAGTCATTTTCACTTTTATGTAAAATACAGTGGGAAGACTTAAACAACTTCACCTGTACTCTAACATATTGTTTGTCCTTCTGTCACTTGGATTCAGTAAAGACTATCTCAGAAAATACGATTGCATGTTTCCCAGGACTTCTCAAATGTTGGTCTGAGGCAAGTTTTAAGCTTTTTGGTTTCTACGAGACTGTATCTTGTCAGGGTCTAATGCCTTCACTGATTGCAACTGCATAAGAAGTTTCCTTAATTGATCCTAAGAGTTTGATGGGCTTCCCGGGTGGAGCTAAAGAATCAGCCAATATGGGAGACATAAAAGACACAGGTTCAGTCCCTGGGTCCAGACTATCACTGGAGAAGGGCACGGCAGCTCATTCAGTTCTTGCCCGGAGAATCCCATGAACAGAGCAGCCTGGCGGGGTACAGTCCATGCAACCATGGGGCTGCAGAAGCTGGACATGGAGCAACTTAGCATGCACACATGCACACATAGAGTTTGGTGTATATACTGGTTTGAGAGTCAAGAAAAGGCTGAAAATAGTTGTTTTAGGATTCCAGTGTACTTGTCTCCCACCTTTGCTTTCTTTTTCTTCACAGCACGATCACCTGAAATTACACTAAGCATTAACTGTAATTTGTTTGCATTGTTGTCAGTCTCAGCTACTAGAATGTAAGCTCCACGAGGGCAAGGACTTCATCTGCTTTGCTCACTGATGTGTTCCCAGGGCTTATGTAGTGTTTGGTGCCTGGAAGGCCCCTATTGGAATAAATGAATGCACGCATTATGCATGTGTGAATGTGTGCATGGTGTCTATCACAGAAATGGTCATTTAACACTCAGGATTAATAGGATTGCATTGCAAAAACAAAGCAGTAGTTAAATGAAGTAGAGCCACCAGGACATTGAAAGTTGCTATGATGGCAACACCTCCAGTGGCCTTGATATTAAACATCAGGGAATTGGGGTAGAAATGTTGGCTTCCTTGGCTTTGGGTATTGGCAGCTCCAGAAGAACAATAGCGTTTTCAGTTAGCATCAGTGTTATACCTGCCACTTGGGGGCACTAGTACTAAGTGGGCATTCTCATAATGTGTCAGAGAAGAGGAAAAGGAAAGGCATTGATTCTAGACTCCCAACTCTGACCATCCTAAATTTCCCTTAGGCCAGTCTGGAAGGAATTCCAGACAATGTCAAATATCTTCAGAATGTGGGGATCAGAGTAATATAAACACTATTTTGCTTTTTTATGACTACAATTGTATAATAACTATTTTTACAAACAGACTGCCTGAAAGTACAACAAAAATAGTATGTTTTTTAAATGGAGTGAAAGGAGAAATATTAAAGGACCAAGTAGGCAGAAATTACTCTGGGGTAAAAAAATAACTAAATGGGACCAAGGAATAATTTTTCTTTGGAGAGGCAAGTAACAACAACCCAACAAAAGTAAGAAAGATAAGAGGGAAGGCAGAATCTTCAGGAAACTGGCACCAGGAGGCAGAGCATAGGCATGTGTGGGGTTGAGCACAACTTATTGGAATGGGTTCCAAAATCACTGCAGATGGTGACTGCAACCATGAAATTAAAAGACACTAGCTGCTTGGAAGGAAAGCTATGACAAATTTAGACAGCATATTAAAAAGCAGAGACACCACTTTGCCAACAAAGGTCCATAGAGTCAAAGTTATGGTTTTTCCAGTAGCCATGTACAGATGTGAAAGTTGGCCCATAAAGACAGCTGAGTTCTTTGAAATTCTTTGAAAGCACCAAAGAATTGATGCTTACAGATTGTGGTGCTGGAGAAGATTCTTGAGAATCTTGTGGACTGCAAGGAAGTCAAATCAGCCAATGCTAAAGGAAATCAACCCTGAATATTCATTGAAGAGACTGACACTGAAGCTGAAGCTCCGATATTTTGGCCACCTGATGTGAAGGGCTGACTTATTAGAAAAGACCCTGATGCTGGGAAAGATTGACAGCAAAAGGAGAAGAGGGTGGCAGAGGTTGAGGTGGTTAGATAGCATCACCAACGCAATGGATATGAATCTGAGCAAACTCTGGGAGATAGTGGAGGACAGAGGAAGCTGTCATGCTGCACACAGTCCATGGGAGTTGGAAACGACTTATCAACTGAACAACAATAACAACATGGGAATAGGAAATGGCCTGTGCTGTTGGGAGGGTGTCCAAGTGCAAAATTTAGCTGCTGTCTCAGAGACCACTGAAATCAATAGGCAGAGTTTCTTGCTAAAATAGACTAAAGAAAATAGAAAATAGTAGATGAGATCAGAGAGGTTTGGGTTGAGGGTGCAGGTTTTATCAGAACAGGGGTTTCAGGTGATAATAAAAACTGGGGGGGTTATTCTGTTTGGAAGCTCTGAGGAGTTTCAAGGAGAGTTGTGACTGTTAAAAGGATCGATAACATTTTATAAGAATCACTGAGACCACCATGGAAGGACAAGTGTATAAGCAGAGAGCCTGTGATAATTACGCAGCAACAATCTATGACTTAGTGACTAAAGACAACAACAGCAACAAACCTGTGATTAGGGTAGTAGCAGTCAGCAGTTCAGTGATTTCTCTATCTTTTGAAGATAGAGAAAACAAAACTTGCTGATGGGTTCGATGCATAATACAAGAGATATAGCAGAGAGAATGACACCAAAGTTTATTTATTTATTTTTTGGACCTGAGTAACTGAAGGATAGAGCTGCCATTTTCTGTGATGGAAAAAAGACAATTAGAGCAAAGTAAAAAGTGAAAGTCACTCAGTCACGTCTGACTCTTTGTGACCCCATGGACTATACAGTTCATGGAATTCTCTAGGGTAGAATACTAGAGTGGGTAGCCTTTTCCTTCTCCAGGGGATCTGCCCAACCCAGGGTCAAACCTAGTCTCCCACATTACAGGCAGATTCTTTACCAGCTGAACCACCAGGGAAGCCCAAGAATACCGGAGTGGATAGCCTGTCTCTTCTCTAGCGGATCTTCCCTACCCAGGAATCAAACTGGGGTCTCCTGCACTGCAGGTGGATTCTTTACCAACTAAGCTATTAGAGCAAATCACGACGTAACAATAATCAGCTCCTTTTTGGCATGGCTTCTTGACATCTAGTCAGAAATGCCAAGTAGTACTTGAATATATGTGACTGAAATTCACGGTGAATTAAGCTAAAGTCATCACCATTTAGGTGGGATTTAAAGCCACGGGACTAGATGAAATTACTTTGGAAGTGACTATAGATGAAGATGTCTGATGACTGATTTATGAGAACACTAATATTTAGAGTCAGAAAGACATTCTGGGTGATCCAGAAGAGAAAACTGAAAGCAAATAGCCAGAGTATAGAAGGAGAACTTTATAGTATCATTTAGATACATGCTGCTGCTAAGTCGCTTCAGTCATGTCCAACTCTGTGCGACCCCATAGACGGCAGCCCAACAGGCTCCCCCATCCCTGGGATTCTCCAGACAAGAACACTGGAGTGTGTTGCCATTTCCTTCTCCAATGCATGAAAGTGAAAAGTGAAAGTGAAGAAGTCGCTCAGTCGTGTTTGACTCTTAGCGACCCCATGGACTGCAGCCCACCAGGCTCCTCCGTCCATGGGATTTTCCAGGCAAGAGTACTGGAGTGGGGTGCCATTGCCTTCTCCATTTTGATACATATACAAGCACAAATAGCAAGATAGAGGATGTAGGGAAAGAAGAAAGGAACAAGGGAGGTTCGGCAGGAAAGAAGAAAAGTAGCAACCAAATCAAGAAGGCAACAGCAGTTCTCTAGGAAGGAGGACTGTGTTAGTCATTCACTCATGCCCAACTCTTTGCAGTCCCATGGACTGTAGCTGGCCAGGCTCCTCTATCCATGGAATTCTCCAGGCAAGAGTACTGGAATGGGCAGCCCTTCCCTTTTCCAGTACAGGAGGACTGTAGGCATTTTTGTCTTTGTGCTCTCTGATTTATCTTTCTTTTTGCTTTTTCAAACTTCCCATGGAGAACATTTTTTTTGAAAATAAGGATTTGTCGTATAAAATTGAAGAATATGTTGGTTTTACGTATTTAAAATGCTTTAACAGATGAAAACTGGAACTTACGAGGATTAGATGGTTACTGTCTTAAACCCGTTGACATATACATTACATTCCTGAAAAGAAGGGACTGAGGGCCAGCTGTTGGGGGCAGGACCCTTGAGCTGGGCTGCAAGAGCTGCTGAAGCCATGAAGAGCCTCGCAGGCTTCTTAGAAAGAGAGGCAGGAGGGAAGCCAACAAGAAAAAAATAAAGAGAGAGACTCTAAAGTGATCTCTAGAGTAGAAGGAGCTGAGAGAAATGCTGTTAAGAGGATTTAGACTTGAGGAGGAGAGAGAGGGTTTACAGAGTCAAAAAGAAAGGTTAGGGCAGACACACTGATGGTGCATCTACTGTGTTGCCACAAACTTTGAGACAAGAAATAAGGGCCTTGAACCCCCAGGGAGCTGAGAAGAAAGCCTACACGGCACAATAGAAACTTTCAAGAACAACTCCATTCTGACTGCATCTTTAGAACTACAGGATCAAGCCAGAACCAAGGTTATCCCTGGGTTTTTCAGCTATCAGCTAATACACTTCCTTTTTGGGTTTTAGAGAGTTGAATTGGGTCTTCTATCATTTGCTAACACAAAAATACTGACTGATAGAATAACGACATTAAAATCTAAGCTGATATCTTTAAGCAATAAACATTTTTAAAGGAACCTTAAGTTCTGAAGTAAGGCACACAGGTAAAGTTATAATCTGGCTAAAGCTAATTAACATTTATCTGACACCATATGTCAGACTGGTTTCCAAGTATTTTACAGATTTTATCTCATTCAATCTTCCCAACAACCCCATAAGAAAGGTGCTATTATTAATTTCACTTCACAAGTGAGAAACGCGAGAGAAATGAAGAAGTGTGTTCAAGGACCACACCAAGTGAATGACAGATGACCGACAAGAGAAATTCTCTGCAAGTTCAAAGAAGAGTTTATTCTCGAGTGGCAGCTTTTACCTTCTTGGTCTTTGATTTATCCTCAGAATTTAATAATGCCTCTAGGTCATGTGCCATTATACTTGAGACAATAAATTTTAATCTCTAGGCAACTTAGCTGTCTTCCTAAAACCTGTCATTTTACTTAGGTTTTAGTAAAATGGGAAGAAAAAAAGAACCTCTCACGTTTCATCCATTCCAGCCAGATTCTTCAGTGAAAGTTCAAATTAATGGCATAAGGAATTTTCCCTTTTGATTTCTCAAAACCATTTGCTCTCAAGCTGACACCAAAAATGGGGTATTTCTTGAGTTTATAACGGGAAATTTGTAGAAGCTATGACTATTTCTTTCACGAGTGGTTTTGTGAAAGCACGAAGCATGGTTCTTTGTAGAAGCGCCAAAAGAACTTTCCATATGGACAAGGCGTGACTTTCCCTCCTTCCATTTAAATCCATTTTCTCTTCCAAGCTTTCTTATAAACCTGAACGAAACATCAACTTCCAACAAAAGTGTGTAAAACTTTGCTTGGCTCTTAGTTTAAAATATTTCACCAGAGACTTCACAGGGTCGATATGATGAGAGTGTTCAGCCTGAACTATGGATCAGAGTTAATTAAAGTCCGTGTGTTTTTATTAGCCTGGCGAAAATGGCTTTTGTGTTTATGAATTTATTTGCAAAGGCTCAGAAACTATGCCCTTTGCTTTAAGTTGCCTCAGGGCACAGATACACATAAAACTTCATTAATTAAAATAGTAAACTACCAAGGTCACAAATAAAGAGCTAGTAGTTATACTGATGATTAAATACAGGCAGCTAAGAAATCAGGGTCTCCAAGCAGAGTTGGTCAGGAGAGAAGTACAATCTTTTCTTTCTTTTTTTTTTTTAATTTTACTGTAGCTTCCCAAGGAAAATCTTGGAAAGGTTTGAAAAAGTAGAGAGAAATAGGATCATATTGTATATAATCAGAGGTTCAAACCATTTCCAGACTGAAATCTGTAGACTAACATGAACTCCATGGACAACAGATGCAGTCAGAGTTTCTTTGAGGCTGCAAACCTCTGAATTGCTGCAGCCTGGGATAATATGGGGCTTCCCAGGTGTCTCTAGTGGTAAAGAACCCACCAGCCAATGCAGGAGACATAAGAGGTGTCAGTTCAATCCCTGGATTGGGAAGATCCCCTGGAGAAGGGCATGGCGACTCACTCCAGTAGTCTTGCCTAGAGAATACATGAGCAGAGGAGTCTGGCAGGCTATACAGTCCATAGGTCACAAAGAGTGGGACACAACTGAGGCTACTTAGCACTGGATAATATGAGATATAAATCTGGGATTTGGTTGAGGGGGGTGGACAAATGTATGTACAAATATGTACAAATTTGAGAGTTATCACCATATAGAGAGTATGTAGAATTGGATATTATCTATAAAGTCAGTAGGAGAGAAAAGGGGCCTAGAAAAGAGAAAGGGGAAGGAAAAGGTTGGAGGAGAGAAGAAGAGAGGAGAGAATACAGGGAAAAACCCTGGAGCTTTATAACCAGTGGAATTATCACAGCAGTGATTCAGATCCTGTCTGTTCATATTAAATAAACTCCAAAAATAATTATTCAGATTCTCTATAGCAACCCCTTTATTTTCAAAATGGTGGTACTGAGTATAACAGCTTTAAAAGCAGTTTGCAGCTTAACTAAATTTAACTATTCTTTAAATCAGTTTGAGTGTATTGATGACCATGCTAATGTTCACAGCAGGCAAAAGCTTTGAAACATTAAGAAATATCTTCTGTTCAATTCAGAGTAAACAACACTAATTGCTGAATTTATTTGCCTCACAAATTGGTCCAGGAATACAGCAGAGTTGGTTTTAATTATATATATTTTTTCCATTTAGCAAATAAGCTTGAATCCCATCAGTCCTCTTGTTCACACCAGAGACCCAACTCAATCACTATTCCCATCTGAGGTTAATAACTAACATTTAGTCCTTTGAATTAAAATGCAGAGAGAAGAATAAGAAATAAATCTTAAATGCTTTTCATTTTTACTATTTTATGTCAGTTAAAGCTTGTCTTATTTTTTTTACTAGAATTTAATTGCTTTACAGTGTTGTGTCAGTTTCTGCTGTACACCAAAGTCAATCAGCCACATGTATACATATATCCCCTACCTCTTGGACTGTCCTCCCACCTCACACCCCATTCCACTCCTCCAGGTCATCACAGAGCACCCAGCTGAGCTCCCTGTGCTATACAGCAGCTTCTCACTATCTATTTTACCCATGGTCTTATATATATATATATATATATATGTGTGTGTGTGTGTGTGTGTGTGTGTGTGTATCTGTCAATGCTACCCTCTCAATTCATCAAGATATGGATGGACTGAGAGCCTGTCATGCAGAGTGAAGTAAGTCAGGAAGAGAAAAACCAATAGCATATATTAACTCACACATGTGGAATCTAGATAAATGGTACAGATGAACCTAATTCCAGGGCAAGAACAGAGATGCAGATGTAGAGAACAAACATTTGTGTATTTTTACAGTCTTGACAAAACTAAAATCTGCATCTAACAACCACGCTGGTTGATTTGGTTTCTTAACGCTACTAGGAAATTTATTTTCATACCTACTTGTCATTTTCTCTTTCTTCTTCCATTGGCATTCAGTGGCTTACAAATTATTGTCAATTTAGTTTCAAAATAGCTCTTGGTCTTTTGCAGTTTTAGTCCCACTGCTACTACTATATTTTTTATATATTTAAATTTTAGTTAATGCACAATTCATAAATACTATAATATTTAGGTTCTAAGTGTTCAGTTTGGTGAGTTTTAGTCTATTAATAAGCAAATTTAGTAATCTCCACTTCAATCAAGATACAGGACAGTCCCATCATCCTTTGTAGAATTTTCATGTCCATTTCCAGATAACCTCATCCTTGGCCTCATTCATGAGACAGCTACTGTTCTCATTTTCCTCACCATAGATTAGCTTCAAACAAATTAAATCATATACACCTATTTCTTTCTGTCTAATTTCCTTCATTTAACAGAATGTTTTGAAGTTCATTCATGCTCTACTAGTATTATGAATTTATTCCTTTCTATTGGTAAGCTGCGTTCCATTATGAACACACCACAGATTTTTTATCCAACCTCCTAGTGATGGACACTTGGACTTCCCAGGTGGTGCTAGTGGTTAAGAACCCGCCTGTCAATACAGGAGACATAAGAGATGTGGGCTCAGTCCCTGGGTTAGGAAGATCCCCTGGGGGAGGAAATGGCAACCCACTCCAGTATCCTTGCCTGGAGAATCCCATGGACAGAGGAGCCTGGCAGAACACCTAAACTGTCTTCAGTTTGGAGCTGATGAATAAGTTGCCACGAGCACTTTTGTTGACATGTGTCTTTACTTCTCTGCCCACTCTGTGGTAGACAGTAAGTCCCCTTAAAGATATCCATGCCCTGAAGAGCCAAATCAGTCTTGCAAAAGAAGAATGGAGCTGGAGAAATCAACCTTCCTGACCTCAGATTATATGACAAAGCTACAGTCATCAAGACAGTCTGGTACTGGCACAAAAACAGAAATATAGACCAATGTAACAAGATAGAAAGCCCAGGAATAAACCCATGCACCTATGGTTACCTTATTTTTGACAAAGGAGGCAAGAATATACAATGGGGCAAAGAGAGACTCTTCAATAAATGGTCCTGGGAAAACTGGACAGAATGAAATTAGAATACTTCCTAATACCATACAAAAAGATAAACTCAAAATGGATTAAAGACCTAAATGTAAGACCAGAAACTATAACACTCTTAGAGGAAAACATAGGCATAAAACTCAATGACATAAAGCAAGATCTTCTACGTCCCATCTCCTAAAGTAATGGGAATAAAAACAGAAGTAAACAAGTGGGACATGATTAAACTTAAAAGATTTGCACAGCAAAGGAAACTATAAGCAAGGTGAAAAGACAGCTGTCAGAATGGGAGAAAATAATAGCAAATGAAACAACTGACAAAGGATTAATTTCCAAAATATACAAACAGCTTATATAACTCAATGCAAGAAAAACAAACAGCCCAATCAAAAAGTGGGAAAAAAGACCTAAACATACATTTCTCCAAAGAAGAAATACAGGTTGCTAACAAACACACAAAAAGATACTCAACATCGCTCATTACTAGAGAAATGCAAATCAAAACTACAATGAGATATCACATCACACCAGTCAGAATAGCCATCATCAAAAGGTTTACAAACAATAAATGCTGGAGTGGGTGATGAGAGAAAGGAACACTCTTGCACTGCTGGTGGGAATGTA
>SJYC01033023.1:0-10847 GCA_006408675.1 Madoqua kirkii | reverse complement strand
TACAGCCTACCAGGCTCCTCTGTCCATGGGATTTTCCAGGCAAGAGTACTGGACTGGGTTGCCATTGCCTTCTGGTCCATACTATTTCTGTCCTTTATTGAGTCCAGTTTATACAAAATTTTCCTTTGTCATCTTTAATTTTCTTGAAGAGATCTCTAGTCTTTCCCATTCTATTGTTCTCCTCTATTTCTCTGCACTGATCACCGAAGAAGGCTTTCTTATCTCTCCTTGCTATTCTTTGGAACTCTGCATTCAGATGGGTTTATCATTCCTTTTCTCCTTTGCCTTTAGCTTCTCTTCTTTTCTCAGCTATCTGTAAGGCCTCTTCAGACAACCATTTTGCCCTAGTAGCTTACGTGCACACAAACACACACACATATATCTTACATGCCTGATTTCTTTCAAATCTCCCATAGCACCAGTACTCGGAAAAAAAACTGTGATAGACAGAATAACGGTGCTTCAAAGATGTCTACAGCCTAACCCCTGAAACCAGTGGACAGGTTACATGGCAAAAGAGAATTATGGCTGCAGATAGATTAAGGTTGTTAATCAGCTGCCTTAAAATAAGAATATTATCCTGAATTATCTTGATGTTTCCATTGCAATCACAAGAGTCTGCAAAAGTGGAAAAGGAAGCTAGGACTATGAAGACAGAATCCTATAGATG
This sequence comes from Madoqua kirkii, assembly GCA_006408675.1. Classification (NCBI taxonomy): domain Eukaryota; kingdom Metazoa; phylum Chordata; class Mammalia; order Artiodactyla; family Bovidae; genus Madoqua; species Madoqua kirkii. The sequence continues at coordinate 10,177 of SJYC01033023.1, read as the reverse complement.
GCAATATGAGAAAGACTCAGCATCTTTGAAGATGGTTACAAAAGAGTTGTGAGCCAGGAATGGAGTTGCCTGCAAGCTAGCAAAGGACAAGGAAAGAGATTCTCCTCTGAGGTCTCAAGAAGAGTTGTAGCCTCCTGACACTTTGGTTTTAGCTAAGACCCTATTTTCGTATTTCATAACAATCAAGATGTCACATAATACGTTTGCATAGTTTAAGTCAAGCCATTAGGTTTGTGGTAGTTTGTTACAACTGCAGTAAGATACTGATACACGCTTCTTCTCAGATCACGCCACTAATCCAACCCCCTCCTGTTATTTGCTGGGTTTAGTCAACTAATTTTATTATTGCAGACTCTGGGTGTCAGATTCTTTTGTTGCTCCCACAGATATACTCAGTGAACACATAGATGGAAATTCTTTCCCTCATTTTGTTTTACGATCTAACACATAAGTCTCACTTTTTTTAATACAATTTGGGCTTTTTTCATAATTCATTCATCCATTTATTCACTCATTACAATAAACTTTGGGGGCTAGCATATAAAAACAAGACATAGTCCATGCACAGGAAGAATTTATAATCCCAAGGCGCCTTTTCACCCATTTATTCATTCCGCACTTGCTGATCATGTTCTCAGGTGTTCTCACTTGCAGAATGCTCTGGTCAGAAAGACCTGCAGAGCTTTTAAAAATTAGTATCGCTCAGGCCTTACTCTGCTTAGAACTGCTGGACATCTGCTTTGTTTTAAAGTTTCACGAGTAATTCTGGTGTACAGCTAGAATAGGAAGCATAGTTCATTGTTTCAGTCAGTATACATCTCCTGTAAATAAAATACAGGATAATTGTATTTTATTTAGTATGTTTTCTAAGTCATTCTTGTGATGTTCTGAGTATGAATCTTAGCTACTATAATCCCTATAGGCTCAGTAGCTCTAACACTGAGATCATCTTGAAACAACCTGGTTTTTTTTTAATGTAGTATTTTGCATATTGTTTTGGGTTTTGTTTGGGGATATTTTTACTTGACTCTCCCCTGATAGAAATCATTTCTATCTAGTTGATCACTACACAAATCCAATAGGGTCTGACACATAATGTTTCCTTCTCCAGGGGGATCTTCCCAACCTAAGGACTGAACCCGGGTCTCCTGCATTGCAGGCAGATTCTTTACTTACTGAGTTACAAAGGAAGCCCTAACCTAGTATTTACTGAGCAGTTAATATCTTGCCATCCTCAGGTGGCAACATCCTTCTGTCTAAGGAAATGCTTTTTATTAAGTTGATATCCTAAGAAAAGTTTCTATCTGGCCTATAGACTATCCCAGCTCTGGTGCCAGGGACCCTTTGGTAGAAATGGGGACGGAAGGACAGTCATGATGGAAGATCAGGGTAGAGGGTGATAATCAAAGGCACAGAGAAGACATGAACAGAAGAAAGAGATGAGATAAAGATTGCAATGTTTAAAAATCCCCCAAAATGATCAAGAATGGTTCCTCCTTATAAATGCAAGTCATATGAGGATATATTCAAGAATGATTTCCTTAAAATGAAAATCAGTTGTTTGCACATATGGGACATATATTTTTAGGCTTTCCTAACCTTTCGTATATTTACTTTTCATTTCAAAGACAGGAATAATATAAACATGGCTGTAAAGGAAACTGAGTACTTAGTGGACTATTGTTTCCTTTTATGAAACTTCCTCAGTTCATTCCTATTTTTAGAATACTATTCCTTTAATTTCTCCATTCATTTGGGTTCAAAAAACCTTCATGATTAATAGTTTTTCTGTTCTCTCTTAGAAAATAGTTAAACTTTTAAATAAAATATTTAAAATATTAAATATTCAAACATTGACACAGGCATACTAATAATAAAAACCTCAAGTCTGAATTTTTTTCAACTCACCCTAGCACTTGAATTTTTACAATCTGATGATTACATTAGGATTGCAAAGTCTCTGTTAGGTTAAGGATACACTTCAAAATCCTTAGCAGAAGCAAATGAAAATTAAGATGCAGGGGCTTCCCTGGTGGTCCAGTGGTTAAGAATTTCCCTGTGAATATAGGGGACACAAATTCTCTTCCTGGTCTGGTAAGATCCCACGTGCCATGGGACAGCTAAGCCAGGGCACAGTACCCACTGAGCCTGCTCTCCACAACAGGAAAAGCCAGTGAGATGGCAAGTCTGAGCACCGCAGCTGGAGAGTAGCTCCCACTCACTGCAGCTAGAGAAAGCCTGTGCAGCAAAAAGACCCAGCACAGCCAGAAACAGATAAATAAATAAAAACATTAAGATGCAGAGAAACCTGTATTTACTAAGAATGACTATTCTTAATGTCATCAGACCGTGAATTATATACTGAATTCAAGAAGTAGGGCTTTTTATTTAGCAAAAGTAGTAGTGCTTTCTGTCCATGCTGCTTAAGAGATACTGTCGGATGTGTAAAGACGTTTATTTTTCCCAAGACGCGGAACCCTAGGAACACCTATTTTTCTCTTTCCTCATACCATTCATTGGCATTCTTGTTTTTCAACCCACTTTGAGCCATAGTTTGGGGACAAATGTACCTTCATGCTTCTCTATTAAGAAAAATCTGTCATTGCTAAATAGTGTAGTGGTGAATAGTGGTGATTGCAGGGAACAAAGGGGATGATTACTCAGTAGCAGGTCCTGTTAATGTTCACAGCTCTGAGTGGTAAAGAGTATTTTGACAGAGAAGACTGATAAAGATCCTGTGTAGTCTAGTCATGGATGCTTCAGGTTCTCGCTGCCTATAAGAATGAATTGATCCAAAGCTCTTCTTCTGTAAGAAATCCTTCTCAACTGCAAGACACATTCTTAAACATGTTATTGCTTTGCTAACTAGATATGCTTTGAAAGTAACCTATGTGTAAAAATATTAAGCAAAAATATTAAGCCTAATATTTAAGAATATTGAAACTGTGATTTTTGGTATATTAGTTTTGAGAGTCAGATTATTAGTAGGAAGGAATACTAGAATCTGGATGCTGATGGCTAGACAAATCAAAGAGATGCTGTAGGAAATCATGAGTTCATAGTGTATGAGAACTCAGTTGACTAAAGCCTGGCATTACTGATGCCAAGGTCACTGGCCCCACCCCTACAGAGGAAGAGGTTGCTAATTAAGGAAATGCGGGTCCTTAAACTGAAATGTCTACTGTTGGTCACAAATGAGACAGCATGAACATTTTAATGAGTCCCATAATCCCAGTGGAAAAACAAATCAAGCACAATATTGAAAATCAATAGCATTATTTTTTCTGATCATACACAAAGGAAAAGGAGCTGTTTCAAAATGAAAACATAAACAGGCTAACCACGCTCAGCATGTGAGCCAGTAATGAATTTAAACACAAAGTGTGGCTTTGAATCTGTTATGACACTTATTAGCAGGTATCACTGGACAAGATATTTAACAAACTCTGTCTTAATTTCAGCATATGGTACCCTCTCCTGATCCCCCCAACACACACACACACACACACACACACACACACACACACACACACACAGAGTTGTTGTCAGGTCTACAGATGCTGTATATGAAAAGTACTTAGCAAATAACAGTACTCAATTAAAGGGAGCGCATTTCCTTCATGTGTTGTTTACTTTCCATTGATAATTACTACCCCCACTGGGCAGAGGTTCATAAGCAAGGGACCTTTTAATTGCTCTAATTTGCCAGCACCAGGCAATCCAATTCAGTTTAAATCAACACATGTTTACTGTGACCTTATTCTAATGTAAGTGTAGTATCATATACTGAGGATTCAAAGGCGTTCAACGGAAAACAGGGGTCAGTCCTTAAGGAGTTCAAACTAGTGAAAGATTCACAGACAAATCATAGTAAACGTTCTGTAACACCAACTGAATGAATAGATGGATAATGGTAAATAGACAAGGAATGACTGCTGTTGCATCATTTCAGCCTGTCTAAGGTTTCTACCCTTCAATATTGAAACACAAAGTCAAGCATATTTACTGTCATTGATACTTCTGGCTAAATTAATCAGCTGGTGAATGCTACTAATAATTTAAGATGCACTATAAGTTAACTTCATGCGTTTCAGTCACTCCAAAATGACTGTAATGACAAGTTCATAAACTAAGTGCCAGAAAACCAAGGTTGGTATTTATTTACAATGAAGGGAGTAATATATTCAATATTCAAGAATATTTAAGTCTTTCTTACTCTTCTGTTCCCAGGAGCAAGCTAAAGAAAAAAACCAAGATGTACTCTGAATTAATGATCTCAAAAACACATTGAGTAAAGTTATTTTCTGTGATAAATACTATTTTAATACCTAGATGTGGATTTAATTTTAATATATCTCTTCATGATGGAAACAGCAAAATAATTTTTTAAAATCTAGAAGAGTAAAAATAAAACATAACCACTAAAATGTTTTGCTATTTTTATCTTTGTGTTTCATCTATATTCAAAGATATTTTCTATAGTTTAAATACAGTTGTTTTTAAAACATGGATTCTGCTTTTAACTTTATAGTTGTTTGAGATGCACTGTTTTCTTCTGATCATTATTATATACTATCAATCCCACTTCAATTAATCCTTCTACATGGTCATTGCAGAAACAGTGGTCTTCTCCTGATTCTGCTTCAAAGGCACGATTGATAAGTCTAGAGGAGGGCACCAGAGCAGGACCAATGCAGGTCTTCACAGAAATCTAAGTGAAAATCAGACTAGTTTCTTCCCATTGGCTAGAGCTATACATTGTTAAAAGCATATCTGGAAAGACTTTGTTATGTGGAGAGAAGCAGTGTGTCAGTATAGATTGATACACACACACACACAAAATCTGCTTTCACAATCAAGATGAGATGTCCTCAGACAAGTTTCACTTGTTCCCAAGTTTCATTCTTCTTTGAGCTCCATGTATTTTCACTGCACCCTTAGAGTAAATTAAACTATTTGCTTGCTGCTGCTGCTAAGTCACTTCAGTCGTGTCCAACTCTGTGCAACCCCATAGACAGCAGCCCACCAGGCTCCTCTGTTCCTGAGACTCTCCAGGCAAGAACACTGGAGTGGGTTGCCATGTCCTTCTCCAAAACTATTTGCTTAAATTGACTCAATTTTGGTTTCTGTCGCTTATAATTAAACAAGCTCTTTTTTTTAAATTGGAGGATAATTGTTTTACAATGCTGTGTTGGTTTCTGCCATACAATATGGCAAATCAGTTATTTGCCATATATATATATATATATATATATATATAGATCACCTTCTTCTTAAGCCTCCCTCTCCTCCCCCGACACAAGTTTTAATACAACATTATATTAGTGTAGTGGTTTTCCATTTAAAACACAGAAGGGTCAAATTTAAGTTAAAAATATGAAGATTCAATCTTAGAAGAGAAGAAAGACTAAATTAAAAAAATAATTGTGAAAGTAATGAAGATGTCCTTTAATAGGAGAATGGATAAACAAACTGTGGTACATCCATACAGTAGAATATTTTTCAGCAATAAAAATAAATGAACTATCAAACCACAGAAAGACTTGGAGGAACTTTACATGTATATTATTGAAAGAAAAGAGCCAATTTGAAGAGCCTACAAATTATATGATTCCGAGTATATGACATTGGAGAAAAGGAAAACTATGGAGTCAGTAGAAAGATCAGTGTTTGCCAGGGGAAAAGGGGAAGGAGGAATTGATAAGCACAGCACAGAACACCTTTAGATCAAGGAAACTGCTCTATGATACTATAATGGTGGGTACTTGACATTGTACGTATGTCAAAGCCCATAGAATGTGTAAAAGATAAAGTGAATCTTTAAGAGACTCTATAGTTCATTATCATATAACGACATCGGCTCATCAATTGTAACAAAGACACAGTGCTAATGTAAGATGTTAATAATGGCAGAAATTGAGAGTTAGATGTACAGATTTATGGGAACTCTGTACTTCCACTCAATTTTTCTGTAAATTGCTGAAAAAAAAAAACAATTTTCACCTTCTAATCTATCTCTGCCCCTTGGGAATCAAATTTTCAAGTACCACAATACATTTCCAATAACAAAAATTTTATGTTTATATTTTTTATTATACATTATCGGTCACTTTGGAACAGGATTAGTGTCTTACAAAGCTTCATAATTTGCTTGTAATTTGAGGCAGAATAATCATATGTGGGAGAAACACAATAAATATTTAATAAATAGCAGATGTAAAGACAAATATACTGTCAACAACTTGGTGTGTAACCTTCAATGATCAAATATTGAAACAGCATTTTTAATTAACTCTTGGTTTCTTTCTTCTGCATCTATAAACCATTCACATAGCAAGTATAATATTTCTCATATGTCTAAGCACATAACTCAATTTAAATTGGCTTTCAAGTTACAGTTTTGTTTAAAAATAAAAAAAGCAAACAAACAAACATAATGTTCCCAATTTGAGAGAACTCCATTTCTTTTTAATTTAGAATTTAGTCTCCTGGGGGCAAATACTCACTAAATTCAGAGTTCCCCTTTTATTCCCTTGTTTCTTGCTACTGCTGCTGCTGCTAAGTCACTTCAGTCATGTCTGACTCTGTGCGAGCCCATAGATGGCAGCCCACAAGGCTCCCCCGTCCCTGAGATTCTCCAGGCAAGAACACTGGAGTGGGTTGCCATTTCCTTCTCCAATGCATGAAAGTGAAAAGAGAAAGTGAAGTCACTCAGTCCTGTCCGACTCCTAGCGACCCCATGGACTGTAGCCTACCAGGCTTCTCTGTCCATGGAATTTTCCAGGCAAGAGTACTGGAGTGGGCTGCCATTGCCTTCTCCACCCTTGTTTCTTAAGATCATTTAAATTATTAAAAGGCTTACATGTCATCTTCGGAAGAAAACTGGATGCTGACCTTTGCCTTCATTGGACCACAATGAGGCTTAGGTATCCTCACCTACAGCATGGCTGTAAGACTCTGTCCTCTCTGAATCTGCACCGCTAGCATCAGAAGGACCTCTAATTGGTAGGCATATGCCTCTGCAGCCTCTTATTTTCAACCGCCTGCTCTCTCCTGGACCACCAGCCCATGGCCAGCTTATCTTGCCTTTTCGGGGATATATGGGCACTTCAGATGATTTCTGTAATACTTATAGATACTCTAGACTCTCAGTTTTATACTCCAACCACTGAAAACCTTAGACCTAAGACATCTGGACTGACTCTTCCCTCTGTCTGAAGTACACCCCTGCAAGATATCCACATGGCTCTCCATGAGGCTCACCTGGTTCTTTGTTAAAATGTTTTCATCCTAATAAGCCAATTTCAATCACCCTTTAAACTTTAACATCCTCCTGCACTCTTGATTCCATTTGCTATTTTTTCATACTGTTTTGTTCCATAGTTAAGTATCACATTTTAAGGTATTTCCATTTTTTTACTATGTTAATTGTTTATGGTCTATTCCCACTACCCACCCCAAATGTAAACTTTATAACACATCCTTTCTTCCTCCTTTATTGATGAAAATCCCAAGTACCTAGAATGTAGCCTGTGATATAGTAAATGCTTAGTAACTATATTTTTAATCACTACATCTCTGGCTTTTTAAATAAAACTGATCCGCCCTGCAATATAGAATGCGTTTTCCATACGAGCCATGTGGAATAATGTTTGTTTTTGTCATTCACACACATTTTACAACCTCTACCCATCCCACTTCTCTGTCTATTTCCTTGCTCTATAGTTATCCCTACCTCTCTGATCTCAGAGCCTATTTTCACATGTCAAGACCTTGTTTTCATCTTCCTTTTTCACTGATGACCCCTTTAGCTTATCTGCCTTGCCTCCCCCTTAAATTATGGATCTGTAAACTGTCTTAGGTAAGGCATATTTTTTTGACCAGTTCTCATAATGGATCTATGACTTCACCTATCACTCAGTCTGCTTCAGACAGTAAGGCTGGTGACTCACGCCATGGGAGTGAACACAACTGTTTAAACAGAGTATTGTTATCCAACACTAAGTCATGTCTGACTCTCTGCAACCCCAAGGACTGAAGCAGTCAGGCTTCCCTGCCATTCACTATGTCCCAGAGTTTGCTCAGATTCATGTCCATTGAGTCAATGATACTATCTAACCATCTCATCATCTGCCACCTCCTTCTCCTTTTGCCTTCAGTCTTTCCCTAGCATCAGGGTCTTTTCTAGAGAGCCAGATCTTCTAATCAGGTGGCCAAAGTATTGAAGCTAGAGTGAGACAAGTTTGAAGTGTGGAGCCCTGGGAAGAACTAGTATCTAAGGACTGAGGAAAGTAGAGTAACTGAGAGGACATGAAAACAATTACACCTGAAGAAATTAGGAACTCTTGGAAGCCAATGGAAGAAAAGTTATTTCGCAAATATAGTGGGTATCATTAGAACCAAAGCTGAAGGACAGTCAAGTAGGACTAGACCTAAAACACTCCCTTGGTTTTATTAATTAAGTTGGTCATTTTGTTCTTAGTAGGATCAGTTTCTATGGGATTGGGGAAGGGTGGAGCCTAGACACCAGACGATAATGAGCTGAAGCAAAGGGATGAGAATGTCATGTCTGGAGCCCATCACCGGCCAGGGAGCCCATCTGAGACCAGAGAACTGCTCAGTCAAACCCACCTACAGGCTCACATGCTGAATAAATGGTGCTAAGTTACTGCATTCAGGATGGACTTTTGTGCAGCAAAACTGATATAAAAGCAAACCTTTGTCATGTAAAACAAATAAATGAGAAGCTGCTCTGGAAGGGAGAGTCTGAGAATTCGGAAAAGAGATAAAAAGCATAGCATATAACACGGTGTGAAAGAGTGGGATTTCAATCAGTGTGGAGGAATAGATGTAGATGGAATGAGTTTATAGGTGAGCAGACAGGAGATTAAGGGGGAGAATTCACGGCCTGGAGACTCAGATTCACAATGCAGAGATGGGTCAGGGACTTGAAGACAGTGGCAAAGCTTCGATTGATTCCCTTTTAAGTAATTCTGTTGCTAAGAGACTCTATGTCCAGTCACACCTCTTTTATCACCATATTCTTCCCTCTCCATCCATTTCTGAATTACCTAATAATAAATATCACACATAATTTAAATAACTGCTTCCTCAGTAGCTTTGCTATGCAATGATAATCCAGTTATAACAGTTCTGGAAATTCTTCAAAATAAGTGAACAGGAGACTACATCCATCATCAGAAATTCAAATGATTACTATCTTCTTGTCAGTATCTTGAAGAATTAAAAATAAAACTACCAACACAGAGAACAAAGATACGGACACCAACTGGGGAAGAGGGCAATGAATTCGGAAATTGGGATTGAAATACACACCGAAGGTGAAACCATTAGTTAGTTGCTCAACGGTGTCTGACTCTTTGCGACCACGTACACTACTATGTATAAAATAGATAAGTAATGAGAACCTGCTGCTTCATTCAAGGAACTCTACTCATGGCTATGTGGTGGCTTAAATGAGAAGAAAATCCAAAAAAGAGGGGATATATGTATATGTATAACTGATTTATTTTGCTGTACAGTAGAAACTAGCACAGCATAGTAAAGCAACTATATTCCAGTAAAAATTAATTTAAAAATAACTAGTGGCTTAGATGGTAAAGCGTCTGTCTACAATGTGGGAGACCCGGGTTCAATCCCTGGGTTGGGAAGATCCCCTGGAGAAGGAAATGGCAACCCACTCTAGGACTATTGCCTGGAAAATCCCATGGACAGAGGAGCCTGGTAGGCTACAGTCCATGGGGTTGCAAAGAGTTGGACACAACTGAGCGACTTCACTTCACTTCACATGATTGTAAAGTAACTAACCTCCAATTAAAATAAATTTATATTAAAAAAATAAAAATAACTACATGCCACAGGACCATGATTTGAAGTTGAAACAAAATGTGTGTGATGTACACTCAGTTGTGTCTGACTCTTTGTGATGCCATGGACTATAATTCCCCAAGCTCCTCTGTCCATGGAGTTTTCCAGGCAAGAATACTAGAGTCAGTTGCCATTTCCTACTTCAGGGGATCCTTCTGACCCATGATTAAACCTGCATCTCTTGTGTATCCTGCATTGTCACAGAGGTTCTTTACCATGGCACTACTTGGGAAGCCCTGAAACAAAATGCTTCAAAATAAATCTGATTTAGTGTATGGCAAAACCAATG
>SJYC01033022.1:0-58449 GCA_006408675.1 Madoqua kirkii | reverse complement strand
ATCTCAGAGCCTATTTTCACATGTTCAAGACCTTGTTTTCATCTTCCTTTTTCACTGATGACCCCTTTAGCTTATCTGCCTTGCCTCCCCCTTAAATTATGGATCTGTAAACTGTCTTAGGTAAGGCATATTTTTTTGACCAGTTCTCATAATGGATCTATGACTTCACCTATCACTCAGTCTGCTTCAGACAGTAAGGCTGGTGACTCACGCCATGGGAGTGAACACAACTGTTTAAACAGAGTATTGTTATCCAACACTAAGTCATGTCTGACTCTCTGCAACCCCAAGGACTGAAGCAGTCAGGCTTCCCTGCCATTCACTATGTCCCAGAGTTTGCTCAGATTCATGTCCATTGAGTCAATGATACTATCTAACCATCTCATCATCTGCCACCTCCTTCTCCTTTTGCCTTCAGTCTTTCCCTAGCATCAGGGTCTTTTCTAGAGAGCCAGATCTTCTAATCAGGTGGCCAAAGTATTGAAGCTAGAGTGAGACAAGTTTGAAGTGTGGAGCCCTGGGAAGAACTAGTATCTAAGGACTGAGGAAAGTAGAGTAACTGAGAGGACATGAAAACAATTACACCTGAAGAAATTAGGAACTCTTGGAAGCCAATGGAAGAAAAGTTATTTCGCAAATATAGTGGGTATCATTAGAACCAAAGCTGAAGGACAGTCAAGTAGGACTAGACCTAAAACACTCCCTTGGTTTTATTAATTAAGTTGGTCATTTTGTTCTTAGTAGGATCAGTTTCTATGGGATTGGGGAAGGGTGGAGCCTAGACACCAGACGATAATGAGCTGAAGCAAAGGGATGAGAATGTCATGTCTGGAGCCCATCACCGGCCAGGGAGCCCATCTGAGACCAGAGAACTGCTCAGTCAAACCCACCTACAGGCTCACATGCTGAATAAATGGTGCTAAGTTACTGCATTCAGGATGGACTTTTGTGCAGCAAAACTGATATAAAAGCAAACCTTTGTCATGTAAAACAAATAAATGAGAAGCTGCTCTGGAAGGGAGAGTCTGAGAATTCGGAAAAGAGATAAAAAAGCATAGCATATAACACGGTGTGAAAGAGTGGGATTTCAATCAGTGTGGAGGAATAGATGTAGATGGAATGAGTTTATAGGTGAGCAGACAGGAGATTAAGGGGGAGAATTCACGGCCTGGAGACTCAGATTCACAATGCAGAGATGGGTCAGGGACTTGAAGACAGTGGCAAAGCTTCGATTGATTCCCTTTTAAGTAATTCTGTTGCTAAGAGACTCTATGTCCAGTCACACCTCTTTTATCACCATATTCTTCCCTCTCCATCCATTTCTGAATTACCTAATAATAAATATCACACATAATTTAAATAACTGCTTCCTCAGTAGCTTTGCTATGCAATGATAATCCAGTTATAACAGTTCTGGAAATTCTTCAAAATAAGTGAACAGGAGACTACATCCATCATCAGAAATTCAAATGATTACTATCTTCTTGTCAGTATCTTGAAGAATTAAAAATAAAACTACCAACACAGAGAACAAAGATACGGACACCAACTGGGGAAGAGGGCAATGAATTCGGAAATTGGGATTGAAATACACACCGAAGGTGAAACCATTAGTTAGTTGCTCAACGGTGTCTGACTCTTTGCGACCACGTACACTACTATGTATAAAATAGATAAGTAATGAGAACCTGCTGCTTCATTCAAGGAACTCTACTCATGGCTATGTGGTGGCTTAAATGAGAAGAAAATCCAAAAAAGAGGGGATATATGTATATGTATAACTGATTTATTTTGCTGTACAGTAGAAACTAGCACAGCATAGTAAAGCAACTATATTCCAGTAAAAATTAATTTAAAAATAACTAGTGGCTTAGATGGTAAAGCGTCTGTCTACAATGTGGGAGACCCGGGTTCAATCCCTGGGTTGGGAAGATCCCCTGGAGAAGGAAATGGCAACCCACTCTAGGACTATTGCCTGGAAAATCCCATGGACAGAGGAGCCTGGTAGGCTACAGTCCATGGGGTTGCAAAGAGTTGGACACAACTGAGCGACTTCACTTCACTTCACATGATTGTAAAGTAACTAACCTCCAATTAAAATAAATTTATATTAAAAAAATAAAAATAACTACATGCCACAGGACCATGATTTGAAGTTGAAACAAAATGTGTGTGATGTACACTCAGTTGTGTCTGACTCTTTGTGATGCCATGGACTATAATTCCCCAAGCTCCTCTGTCCATGGAGTTTTCCAGGCAAGAATACTAGAGTCAGTTGCCATTTCCTACTTCAGGGGATCCTTCTGACCCATGATTAAACCTGCATCTCTTGTGTATCCTGCATTGTCACAGAGGTTCTTTACCATGGCACTACTTGGGAAGCCCTGAAACAAAATGCTTCAAAATAAATCTGATTTAGTGTATGGCAAAACCAATGCAGTATTGTGAAATGGAATAAAGTACTAACTTTAAAAAATAAAAAAATTTTTTTAAATAAAAAATTAAAAAAATAATCAAATACCAAAAAACAAAAGTTATTTTTATTTGGGAAATAAAAATGTGTGAGCTGAATTGTATTGTCTCACAATCCCTACATTGAAGCCTTACCCTCTATACCTCAGAATATGACTGCTTGGGTATAGTACCTTTGAAGAGGCAATTAAGTTTAGGAAGGAATCAATACAGTAGGCCCTACCCTGCTATGACTATGAATAAACTTATAAGGATGGGAAATGAGGACACAGACAACACAGACAGAGGGACAAAGGCGTGAGGATGCAGCAAGAAGAGAGGCCTCAGAAGAAATCAACCATGCCACCAGGTGATCTCAAACCTAGCCTGCAGCACTGTGAGAAAACAAGTCTCTTCCGTTTAAGTCACTCCATTTGTGTTATTTTGTTATGGTAGCCATGCCAAAGTTATACATAGAGGATTTTGTTTTTTAATTAAAAGTAGAGTAAGGAAACAAAAATCAATATTTTATAAGCACGCATCAACACAAACATCAGCAATACAGATTGGTGAATGAAAGAATGAAGTCACAACCTAGAGGAGACAGACTAGGGGTAAATATTGCTGCTGCTGCTGCTGCTAAGTCACTTCAGTCCTGTCCGACTCTGTGCGACCCCAGAGACGGCAGCCCACCAGGCTCCCCCATCCCTGGGATTCTCAAGGCAAGAACATTGGAGTGGGTTGCCATTTCCTTCTCCAGTGTGTAAAAGTGGAAAGTGAAAGGGAAGTCGCTCAGTCGTGTCCGACTCTGTGCGACCCCATAGACGAAGCCCACCAGGCTCTTCCATCCATGGGATTTTCCAGGCAAGAGTACTGGAGTGGGGTGCCATCACCTTCTCCAAGGGGTAAATACTAGTGATAAGCGAGCCTGGTGAAGGACTGACATCCAACTGCATGAATCAGTAATCCAGCATCGGATGTCTAAAGTGTGACCAAGAGACCCAGCTTCAAGAAAGAAGCTTCCAGTCTAAAATGGAGAGAACCTCAGCATTGGCAGAGTCACAGTCACGGGATGATGCTGAGTCAGGTGGGTGCGACCCTATTCATGATGCTAGATATACAGAGTAGACTGCGTCTATCTGTAGGTATGGAGAAGTGTCCCGTTCCCGGGGCAGAAGAGGATTTGAAAAGCCAGCAAGGATAAGAGTTCCAACCAAGCTGACCAGTGTCACCGTAGATAGTCAAATCCCACATGGAAACCAGAAGGCTCAGTCACACAAACAGCTCGATCACTGGACGACTGAGTTGAGTCAGCTGAACGGAGTTTGTGGGAAAAGCAGTCATTTCATAGCAAATGCAGGCTGATTGACCTTGCTGGGACATGACTAACTCTATAGCCCCACCTGCTGGTAGAAGTGGGAGGTTGTACCCATAGGGCCTATATTGCCCGAGCTGTCTCAGGAAATGCTTTGACCTAAGCCGGCCAGAGGCAGGAAGTGACAATGTTTTTAATTAAAAGACTAGCAATGTCTACTGGAGAGATAAAGACATAGCATAGAAGCAGCAAGCTATTCTAAAATGACAATCACATTATATAATTCAAACTGTCCTTTTTTACATCCTGAAAAAGAATTTAAAACATTACTGCACATTTCTGCATTCTTGTGCGTGCTAAGTCACTCAGCCATGTCCAGCTCTGTGCAATCCCATGGACCGTAGCCTGCCAGGCTCCTCTGTCCATGGGATTTCCCAGGCAAGAATCCTGGAACGGGTTACCATGTCCTGCTCTAGGGGATATTCCTGACCCAGAGATCAAACCCACGTCCCTTTTGTCTCCTGTCTTGGCAGGTAGGTTCTGCATTCTTAGTCTCAGGTATCTAAAGTAACAGATCTTAGTATTTCCAAATCAATATGTCAGGCACTACCTTGAGACTGAAAATACCATTTAAAAATTGTTGTGAGGGTGAGAACAAATAATCATTCAAATGTCAATGTATGGCAAAACCAATACAGTATTGTAAAGTAGAATAAAGTAAAAATTAAAAAAAAAAAGTCTAAGACAAAACAAAATAAATAAATAAATAAAGGGATAGAACTTTAAAAAAAAAAAAAAAAGCTTTCTTGCTTGCTTTTTTCTCTGAAACTCATCTCAATACAAGGATACTTCCAAATGAAATGCAAACTCTACCCCCCCAAAACCTTTACTGAAATCTTATAGAGGTAATCTCACCACATATATTTAGGTATATCCATTGCTATTTACCAACTTCATAGAAAAATTAGTTCAAAATGGAAAATGATGATCTAGATTTATTAGGCAGCTATGAAAATGCTATCTAAATCATAACTCTCCAAAAATCTCAATGGCTAACAACAGCAGACATTTATTTCTCTCTTGTTGGTCATCAGATGGGCCAGGATGCGTCTGCTTCAAGCTCCTGGTCAAGTTCAGTTTCACGTCTGCTCCACATGGCTTTCCTACCGGGACCAGTGGTTTCCCAGACCATCTAGATGGCAGAAGGACAAGAAACCACACCTAACCATGCAAACACATTTAGAACTTCAGTTTATGTAACATCTGCTAACATTTCACCAGCCAAAACGTCATGTCACCAAACCTAAAGTCAGTGGGATGCAGGTGTACACCCCTCCCACTCTATGCAGAGGTACTTCAAGGGCTGTGAATAATTCAAACCATCAGAACAGTTTGTCAGTGGTTGTAGCTACAGAATCTTCAAGAGTCCTGAAGATCAATGGTGAATTTCTTGTCTTGTTGCTCCAGTTTCTAGGGGCATGTAGCAATATGTGACTTCTATAAATATGGATGTGTACCTCCTGGTCAATTCTGTCTTTGTAGCAAGGTATGTGAGTCATCAAAGGCAAAATGTCTGCATTCTTTTCTTTTAGGTGATAGAACTATAATATAAAATGATTCCTTTGGCTTTTGTTAAGAGTTTTTCTTAAGTTAATAACGTAAGCATCTGTGTCAGCAGGGCAGTTAAAATATCACCAGCTGGCCAGTGTAACATAACAGATATTCACAACACTATCTCTGAGGGCCATTACCATATGTTGTTTTAGTTCTTAGATGATGTGTGTGAGCTCAGTGATGTACGACTCTTTGCAGCCCTGTGGACTATAGCCCACCAGGCTACTCTGCCCATGGAATTTTCCAGGCAAGAATACTGGGGAGGTTGCCATTTCCTCCTCCAAGGGATCTTCATGATCCAGGGATTGAACTTGTGCCTCTTGTGTCTCCTGCATTGGCAGGCAGATTCCCAGGTAGTGCTAGTGGTGAAGAATCTGCCTGTTAATGCAGGGGACACAGCCTGTAGTCCATGGGGTTGCAAAGAGTCAGACACAGCTGAGCGATGAAACACATTAGCACAGTATGTGAGGTCACGATTAAATTTGCTTTGACCAGTGATCAGTAAGAAAGAGGTCTCAGATATAGAATTAATGGCACCCCAAGGAATCTAGGCTTAGACAGAAAGATCAAGCTTTCCAGTACTGTTACAGTGCTGTACCCTGCCTAGATTTTGAACTATACTCTGAGCGCCTTCAAAATAAACATCCCCCACTAGCTTAAGCAGAAGGGTTCACTGAAATTTGCATAGTCCTTTGTGAAGAAGTAGAAGACATCAGGAAACTATCCATTCACTTGTGATCTTCTCTGGTAGACATTCTTTGTTTAACTAGTTGCCTAGGTTAGTGGTTTACTAATGTGAAAGCGACCTTGGCCCATTTCTAGATGGAGTCATTTTCCACTGTAGCCTTCACACCTTGACCAATTCTAGAACAATATTATTTGAAAGAAGGAGACCTTTTTATCAAGAGATTAACCAAAATCGATGTATTATCAGAATATATTAGAAAAAGATAAAATATACAAAGTAAAAAATACCAGAAGCTATTTAAGAGTCTAGAAATTAAGGAGCTTGCAGTTTGTACACTTGAATCATGAAGATGCTTGTTCCTTGAAAGAAAAGCTCTGACAAACCTGAAGAGTGTATTAAAAAGCAGAAACAACATTTTGCTGACAAAGGTCTGTAGTGTCAAAGCTATGATTTTTCCAGCAAGTCATGTATATCGGATGTGAGAGTTGAACCATAAAGAAGGCTGAGCATTAAAGAATTGATGCTTTCTATTTGTGGTATTGAAGAAGACTCAAGAGTCCCCTGAACAGCAAGAAGATCGAACCAGTCAATCCTAAAGGAAATCAGTGCTGAATATTCATTGTAAGGACTGAAGCTTAGCTCCAGTTACTTTGCCATCTGATGCAAAAAGCCCACTCACTGGAAAAGACCCTGATGCTTGGAAAGACTAAGGGCAAAAGGAGAAGGGGGCAGCAGAGGATGAGCTGGTTTGATAGCATCACTGACTCAAATGACATGAATTTGAACAAACTCCGGGAGACAATGAAGGACAGGGAAGCCTGATATGCTACAATCCATTGGGTCACTAAGATTCAGACACAACTTAGCGACTTAACAACAAATCATAATGGACAGAGCAAGAATAGAGACACTGTCCGGGCTCTTTCCTAGGTGCCATGACCACCCCATCCCATGGTACTCCGACTACAGGGAATAAAATCGTGGTGTGAAAATGGTAAAGCAAACATCCTGATAAACCTCGAGGCACAGGTATCCTACAGTGCACAGAGCCCGCCACTATTAGAGCTCCGAGCTCCCAGCTGGATGGACTGCGGTCTGTCTAGCCTTTAAGCTCTTAAAATAACTGTTGTTTCTGCTGCTGCCTTTCTTTGCTTGCTTGCCAACTTGCTTACTTGGTCATTTCTTTAATCTCAGAGATTGATGAGGGCAGATATTCTAAAATTGTAACTAAAAATATTTCCTGAGTTTCCCTCCATTACGTGGGTTGCACTTTCATGTTTTCTAATTCTGATGATTAAAAGCAAGAACAATGATGGCTTACATTCACGGAGGGTCTATTCTGAGGCACTATGCTTCTTCTTTACATGGATTTGCTCATTCCATCCTCACAGAAGTTCCATTAATTAGGTACCATGATGGCAAACCCTCTCCAGTATTCTTGCCTGGAAAATCCCAGGGACAAAGAAGGCTGGCAGGCTACAGTCCATGGGGTCACAAAGAGTCAGACACGACTGAGCATGCACTCCAGCAATTAGTCATGCAGTGCAGATCAGTTAGCAATTAGAGGTAGTTTGGATTGGAATCCAGGCAGTAGACTTGGGAGCTGGCACTCCAGAGGGGTCCCCACAAGGATGTGGGCACAGCCACTGCAGCCATTTCCAATTCAGTTCACCCTCTTCCACAAGGAGCTCATCTGCTGAAGCACTTGGAGTCTGAGCCCCTCAGCTACCAGAAAGCAGTGGAACTCTTTCCTGACATTCAGCACTCACTATCAAGCTACACTTGAACGCTAGCAGTGCCTTATAAATTATAATCTATAATAACAGAGGATTACCCTTTCTGTCATTAGTGTTATTAATCTGATCCTGAATTGGCCCAGCCAGTATATTCAAACTCTGCTTAGCCCCATCTCTTCTACTGGCAGAGAACAGAGGACTTACCCCTGCAATCATCATGCCCTCATTTGCATTTCATCTCACATAGTGGATCTGTTAAGCAAGTCATTTGTAATGTATCCTTGTCAAACAGATGAAACATAGCCGGTCTCACACAAATGCATAAATGGCTTTCAAAATTTTCCCAATTTCAGCAACCAACAAAGAGCTAATGTTTTGGCAAAGGAACATGTCCTCATCTAACACAGAAACTGGGAGCCTTTCCATGGAGGTTTTATTGTCATGCACACAACTGAAAACTGAAATATCAATTCGCAAGCCAGCTTTTGTTTTTTACACAGCACAGCATCCCATTCTGCAGGGCTGTGTCTTTCTGAAAGGAAAGCTGTAATTTAGAAATAGATCCTGTGAAAACAGTGTCGGGTAAAAACCTAAGACAAATAGCAGGTGCTGATGGCTGATGCTGAATAATCCTTAATTTCAGGTGGCACATGCAAGAAAATGAATCAGTTTAACTCAAGACATTACAAGATTAAAGCACATAAATAAAGTGAAGAAATTTATGCTCTACACTTCTGCTAGAATTTTCATTTGCTTTCAAAAGATTTTGCTTTCTCCCATGGATAATTTCTATTCAGAAAAGGAAAAGGTCACCTCGAAAATTCCTTTGCAAAGATAACTCTTGCAACTGGGAATTTAATCACAGTCCTCTGAGACCTGATTCCTTCAAATAAGTAGTTCATTATCTTCTATAATATATCTCTCTCTCTGGCAGCTCCCATTTTTTTTTCAACTTATTTGAACATATCCAGATTTCCTCTTTTGTGTAAAAAAAGTGAAACCACTTTTAACAGTATTTTCTCTCATACTTATTAGAAAAACAGTCTAATCTTGGAGTTATCACTTCCCCTGTTCATTCATAGTCTATTCATGCTTTCATCTACCCATTCATTAATTCAGCAAATATTTATTAAGCATCTGCTATAGATAATGCATGTATTAAGTGCTGTTGAGAAAAATACTTAAATAATCTGTTCTGTGTTTATGCCATTGCTTATTTGCCACAAAAATATTTATTAAAACCAAATCATTAAAATTTTCAATAATCAATGGCACAACTTTTTTTCCCAGAGATTTGTTCAAAGCTATCCTTTAACTTCTAATGATGGAATCTCAGGTACCAGGAAAGTACAATCTTTGAAAGGGATCCCTCCTTCCATCTGTGTTAGGGTTAAGTGGAAAGCTAGCTGAGAGGCTAACCAATAGGAGGAAATTAGATGGAGGTGATTGCAAAGAGAGAGACAGAAAGAGGTATAGCAAATTGAAGCAGGATTTCAATGAGGTAAGATTTTGATTCTCAGAAGACATTTGGCAATATCTAGAAACATTTTTGATTTTTAAACAGAGTGGCAATCTAGTAGGTAGAGGGCAAGGATGCGGTTAAACATTCTTCAATGGGCTGGATGGTCCCCATAAAAAAGAACTATATAGCTCCATATGTCAATACTGCCTAAATTGAGAAAATCAGGATTAGAAGAATAAGTATGAATTGCTTCCATTTTTCCTTGCATACTACAGCAGTGATGATCAGAAAGTAACTTGAAAATGACCGGGGCTAACCAACTTGACTGTGTAAGACAAGTCTCGAAAACATTTTGTTAACGTGCCGGAAACAGCGCAATTATCTCCATACAAAGGAGGTATCATAAGAACTAGTGGGAAGGGGAGCAAAGAGCCTCACTGTTGAGAAGAGAGTCTAAGCTGCTTTACAGGACACCCAGGTTTGAATCTAGGTTCATATTTACACAACTCTGTAATTTGGCCAAGTCACTAAAACGTTGCTTAGTTTCCTCATCTGTGAAAACAATCTGACAGGGTGGTTAAAGGACTAGAACAGATAATGCCCAACAAAGTAAATAACACATTCTAACAATTACATGGCTTATATTTCAGGGCCTCTTATTATCTGTCTGGGTGTTCTAAGCACTTTTAATGTATTAACTGACTTAATCCCCATAGCAAATTCCAAGTAGGTTAGTGTTGTCATCTGTTTCTCAGATAAAGACTTTTAGGCTAAGTTAAGCAACTTGTTCAAGGCTAAACAACTGGTAAGTGGTTGTTCCAGGCTCTAGAACCTAAGTGCTAGCTCACTAAGCTTTTCTGAAGTGTTGGTGAGTCATACACCTCAGATACTGGAGATAATGAAGTCTGAGGTAGGCTATTCAGTTAACAAATCATTTTTAAGTGTCTATAGTGCCACTTACTAAAGATGGAATGGTGTGCAAAAGAGAAATTACACCTGCCCACACGGATCTCACAATATCAGCCAGTGTGCACATGAAAAGCTTGTCAAGATATGGATTCTCAGGCTCATCTCTGAGAATCCAGGTTGGTTGATCCAAGGTGGTGTTCAGAATTCTGCATTTCCAACAAACACATCAAGTACCTGATACTAATGGTATGATGACAACCCTTTGCAGAATACTTGATCAGTCACAGGTTTTGTACTATGTGTCACTGGGTTGAAATGGGAGCACATAAGTTCATTACAACTCAATACCACCTAATGGGAAAGCAATTCAAAATAGAAACCACATGCTAGTCACAAGTCAAGCCAATGAGGACAGAGAGAGTGTCAGGGCAACACGAAGAGGTGAGGTTGTCTGATGAGCACTAACTCCTAACAACAGCAGCTAGAACCAGACATGGAACAACAGCTAGCACCAGACATGGAACAATAGACTAATTCCAAGTTGGGAAAGGAGTACGTCAAGGATGTATATTGTCACTCTGCTTATTTAACTTATATGCAGAGTACATCATGCAAAATGCTGAGCTGGATGAAGCGCAGGCTGGAATCAAGATTGCCAGGAGAAATATCAATAACCTCCGATATGCAGATGATACCACCCTTATGACAGAAAGTGAAGAACTAAAGAGTCTCTTGATGAAAGTGAAAGAAGAAAGTGAAAAAGCTGGGTTAAAACTCAACATTCAAATAACTAAGATCATGGCATCTGGTCCCATAACTGCAGGGCAAATAGGTGGAGAAACAATGGAAACAGTGAGAGATTTTATTTTCTTGGGCTCCAAAATCACAACAGATAGTAACTGCAGCCATGAAATTAAAAGATGTTTGCTCCTTGGAAGAAAAGCTATGACTGACCTAGACAGCATAGACATTACTTTGCAACAAAGGTCCATCTAGTCAAAGCTATGGTTTTTCCAGTAGTCGTGTATGGATGTGAGAGTTGGACCATAAAGAAAGCTGAACACTGAAGAATTTAAACTGTGGTGTTGGGGAAGACTCTTGAGAGTCCCTTGGACTGCAGGAAATCAAACCAGTCTATGATAAAGGAAATCAGTCTTGAATATTCATTGGAGGGACTGATGCTGAAGCTGAAACTCCAACACTGTGGCCACCTGATGCAAAGAAATGACTCATTGGAAAAGACCCTGATGCTGAGTAAGACTGAAGGCAGGAAGAGAGGAGGACAACAGAGGATGAGATGATCGAATGGCATCACCAACTTGATGGACATGAGCAAGCTCTGGGAGTTGGTGATGGACAGGGAAGTCTGGTGTGCTGCAGTCTATCAGGTCACAAAGAGTCAAGCATGACTGAGTGACTGAATTGAACTGAACTGAACTGAACTTCTAACAAGAGACTAGGTAGGAGTCAAGGATGTTCAAAGCCTCTTTCCAAAGGGAAGGCCTTTTGCTACTCACATAAAAGATATCCTTAGCTAATTCTTCTTAAGGCCATGCAGGGCAGTGATTCTACTCACTGTAGAATCAAGAAAGTCCAACTACAGTGATGAACAAAAAAGCCAAAATTTTAGCTCTCAAGAGTAGCTCCCAAGTTCATTCCTCTTAAAGAGCCTCTGCCTGTTCCTTCTTTACAGGCATACTAACAGTGAGTGATTTTGCATATATAATTATTATTGCATTTTAAATTATGCAAATAATTTTATTTGCATAGAAAATTAATGTCCCACATTAACAATTATATACCAGTATTGAGAACAGATCACATCCAGAAAAAGAAACAGATCTGAGTTCTGAGCTGACCTGTCCATCTGTTGTTGTTTAGTCACTAAGTCTGGGCTTCCCAGGTGGCACTAATGTTAATGAGCCTGCTTGCCAATGCAGAACTTAGAGACACAGGTTTGATCCCTGGGTCGGGAAGATCTCCTGGAAGAGGGCACAGCAACCCAGTCCAGTATTCATTCTTGCCAGAGGAGTCCCATGGACAGAGGAGCCTGGTGGGCTACAGTCCATAGGGTCACAAAGAGTCGGACGTGACTTAGGCGACTTAGCACAGCACAGTCACTAAGTCCGTCTGATTCTTCTGCAACCCCACGGACTTTAGCCAACCACACTCCTCTGTCCATGAGACTTCCCAGACAAGAATACTGGAATGGAGTTACCATTTCCTTCTCCAGGGGATTTTCTCAACCCAAGGTTTGAATCTATATCTTCTGCAGTGGCAGGCAGATTCTTTACCACTGACTACCAGGGACCCCTATCCATAGAGTATGAAAATCCACTTAATTTCTAGGACTATCTAATTCTTCTATAAGATGAAAGGCTATTCAAGATGATCTATAATAATATTTACAATATCATATGGAATATTAAATTAATTCAAGCTTGGGCCTGGTGCACTGGGATGATGCAGAGGGATGGTATGGGGAGAGAGGTGTGAGGGGGGTTCAGGATGGGGAACACGTGTACACCCGTGGTGGATTCATGTTGATGTATGGCAAAACTAACACAATATTGTAAAGTAATTAGCCTCCTAAATAAATTTAAATTAAAAATAAGTAAAAATAAAATTAATTCAGTGAGTCAAGACTAACATTCTGGACTGGATAATTCCATGGACTGTATAGACCATGGAGTCGCAAAGAGCCAGACAAGACTGAGCAATTTTCACTTTTTTAAGAATAGAATAGAGACTAAGTGCTTCCCTGCAGTAAATGTAACTATTATTATTTTTTTTGTACGTGTATGTGCGTGAAACTTGTTTCAGACATGCATATATAGATACTGAATCGTGGTGTAAAATGAGTTCTTTATTGCAGGTTTTCATTAATATAGCCAGAAACCCACTGATTTAAAACCTCTTCTAGTTCCAATGTGCTTTAATTCTGTAGTTTCACCTGACTTGCTATTGACCTTGAAAATCACCACATGGTGCTAACTAATCCAGATTTGCTCCTGCTTAACCACAGCTTCAAGCACCAAATGTGCTCCTTTATCAGCATATCCTGAAGAACATGTATGTTTCCAGAAGGTCACTGCCCCATCGCCCGTGGCCTCTTCTCTTGTGAGCTGATTTTGGCATTTTCTACTGACCACATAGCCAAGGTAACACTGGACTACACATTTAGCTACAGCTATATCAGAAAAAAAAAAACAAGAGGTTAAAAAATCATCACACTAACCACTCTTACAGAATTAGAAAAATATAAAAGCCCACCTGAGACATGATCTCAGAAAGCTGATGGGTATATAATTAAATCACGATGTTTGGAGGAGCCAAATGAGAGAACATAATAAAACTAGGATAAACTAAAACCCTGGAGAAACTATAAGCAAAGGTTTCCCAGGCTCTTATTCCTCAAATCTCTCACACCCATTCTAAGAATTCTGTTGTGCGGATTTTAATCCATGCCTAAGAGTAATCAAGTTAGGCACATTATAACCTGAAATTTATAATGCACCCTTTCCATGACAGTGATCTGGGGGGAACCAGGAGGAGGGGCCCCCTGCCTCAGTACTCACACCTCTTTATTTCTACCCTCTCTGTCTTCATATAAAGTTGTATCAGGATCACATGAGGAATCTTTTCAATTACATCTGTCCACACACAGATTTAAAGAATCAAAGTCAATAAATGCTCACTATTTCACATATAAAGGCCATTCCAGCGGAGCTGGAATTTTTGACTTATGTAACCCCTTTGCATCACATTTCTCCTCACACCCACACCTAGTTGCATCAGTTGATTTACACAAATGCTAAGGAACTCCTGACATTGTGGATAAATGTGTCTAGAAAACTGAGGACTAGGCAAACAGAAATCAAATTTCAAGTGGAGTGTGTAGGGGTTTGAGAGAGAATTGAAAGTGAAAGTCGCTCAGTCACGTCCGACTCTTTGTGATCCCATGGACTATAAAGTCAACGGAATTCTCCAGGCCAGAATAGTGGAGTGGGTAGCCTTTCCATTCTCCAGAGAATCTTTCCAACCCAGGGATCGAACCCAGGTCTCCTGCATTGCAGGCAGATTCTTTACCAGCTGAGCTATCAGGGAAGCCCTGAGAGAGAACTAATCTTAAAGAAAAGATATGAAAAGGCTGAGGAGAATTTGCACAGAGTTTGAGGGTCAGAAGAGAGATGTGGTCTCATGTGTATGTGTGTGTGTATGCAAGCTCAGTCGCTCAGTCCTGTCTGACCCTTTGTGACACACCAGGTTCCTATGTCTGTAGGATTTTCCTTTCAAGACTACTGGAGTGGGTTGCCATTTCCTTCTCCAGGGTATCTTCCCAAACCAGGGATTGAACGCACATCTCTGGCATCTTCTGCATTGGCAGGCGGATTCTTTACCACTGAGCCACCTGAAAAGCATAGATCCTTCTACACAACTAATACTAGAACCTCTTCCCACCTAGATTCTGGGTTGCTTTGTATACACCCTAAAGAGAAAGGGGCTACTTTTTCTAACTAAAGGAAGAATTTCACAAACTCTTAACATCTTGAGGTCCTTGCTAAGGAATCCCTGTAATCAATTACATTTTGGAGGAAGGATACCATTCCCATGGCCACTCTAAGTAGAGGAACTGACCCTGCGATGGAGCACTGGTGACCGAGTCATCAGCCTGGCCGCCCACACTGGCAGTGGCTGCTGCTCAGCGGAGGGGAGCGTTACCACACTGCCCAGAAAACAAAGTAGCGGACGTATACCTCCAGTTCAGAGAACACCAGTGAGAACAGATTCCTGGTCTTGACAACAGAAGCAAGGATTTTGTTTATAAAATCCTGGATCAAGAAGGCTGAGCATCAAAGAACTGATGTTTTCAAATTGTGGTGCTAGGAAAGACTCTTGAGAGTCCCTTGGACTGCAGGAGACCAAACTAGTTAATCCTAAAGGAAATCAACCCTGAATATTCATTGGAAGGATTGATGCTGAAGCTGAAGCTCCAATATTTGGACACTTGATGGGAAGAGCCAACTCATTGGAAAAGACTCTGATGCTGGGAAAGACCAAGGGCAGGAGGAAAAGGGGGTGACAGAGAATGAGATGATTGGATGACATCACCGACTCAATGGGCATGAGTTTGAGCAAACTCCTGGAGATATAAGAACAGGGAAGACTGGCATGCTGCAGTCCACAAAGAGTTGGACATGACTCTTTGTTGCTGACTAAACAACAGCAACAACAAATCAATGGCATAGATGGTGTATATCCATGTATACAGACAAGCCATAGAAAGCCACCAGCAGCAGCACCATCAATAAGCAGTGCTAATTTTAGTGGAAACAAAAAATTCCTATGAAGAGTCTTGGGTATATTTGGGAAGAACTTGGCAGGCTTGGAAAAGTCTGGTACACAGGGTAAACTTTTAGTAAAATTTGAATTAGATTGCTCTAGGGACATTGGGCTTCTGTGGTGGCTCACAGGGTAAAGCACCTGCCTGAAATGCTGGAGACTGGGTTCAATAACTGGGTCAGAAAGATCCCCTGGAGAAGGAAATGGCAACCCACTCCAGTACTCTTCCCTGAAAAATTCCATGGACTGAGGAGCCTGGTAGGCTATAGTCCATGGGGTCACAAAGAGTTGGACACAACTGAACAACTTCACTTCACTTCTTCAGAACATTATCACGAAAGGGTGATGGGTATAAGTGCTTGTACTGGATACGAAAGGAAATAACTTCATTTTAAACAACCCTAAACAGAAATCACTAAAGCCATTTCTAAGACAAGAGCATTGAATATTTACAGTCATCTTTGTAGGCAGAATAATTACAAAGAAACATTACGCTTCATTACAGGACCAATAAGCATGATAACAACGGAGTGTCCTACCAGTTAGGTGATATTTATCCATCACTTACAAGGTATGCTACACCATGCAAAGTTTGGGAAAATGAAAGTGAAAGTGAAGTCGTTCAGTCATGTCCAACTCTTTGCAACCCTATGGATTATAGCCCACCAGGTTCCTCCGTCCACAGGATTTTCCAGGCAAGAATACTGGAGTGGGTTGCCATTTCCTTCTCCAGGATTTCTTCCTGACCCAGGGACTGAACCCGGGTCTCCTGCATTATAGGCAGACACTTTACCATCTGAGCCGCAAGGGAAGTCCACAGTATGGGAAGGGAGGAGAAATTCACCCATTAGGCTTTATGTGCTCATTAGCATCTTCTGGTCTATCTGACTTAAATTCCTCTAAGTGTAAAAAAGCATAGTTGTTTATAGAGAATTCAATGAGAATCAGAATTTTCTCTAAGCTTAACAGAAGTGAAAATAATGATCTCAATAAGCTTTCCTAGGTGCTTTTTTAAAATAAGCAAAATGTCATTGATTAATCTTGAAACACGTTTACTTTGTGAACTGCAAAACAAATTTCTCAGATTTTGTTAAATATCAACTCCAGACTTAGTCCTTCATTCAGTGAGAATAGATCGAATCCGGTACTGCCTCAGGCATTTGGGCATAGCATTAAACACTGCATTGGATTAAAAACAGGGCTGAAAAGGCACCACTTAGTTCTTTGAAATCTAAAATCTGGCTGAGAAGGCAAATTATACAAAATTAAACAAATTAAAATGACAACTTCCAGAATATTGCTTTGCTCTTTCTGTGGAAGCTTTATGAAATCCCATAGATGCTTCATTCTCATACAATATCATGTGAGTGAGTGTTCTTGAAAGAATTATTTGCTATACCCAGGAACATAGAAAAGACAATGGATGATTGATACGAACAGTGTATGTGAAGGGGGAGAATCCATTTTGGACAAATAACTTCAGCATTTGTTGATTTTTGTAGTTCGAATTCAATAATGTGCCCATGAGTTTGTTGAAGACCACATGTTATTTAAAAAAAAAAAAAAAAAGATAGTAGAATTTACTTATAGAAAACAGTCAGAAAAAGAAAGTGGGAAATTGGGCAATGCTTACTAAAATAAGTCTAAATAAGGCAGTAATTTTTTGGGTAACAAAGAGCTTGTGGATAGCATCCACTTTATAGATAGAGATATAGGCAAGATATTATAAAACACACTCAGTTGTTACACTTAAAAAAAATAAAAATCACTTCTCCAAATAACTATTGTGTTCATCAAGAAATCATAAACTAATAACGTCTCTGGATTAGAAAAAATAATAAGTTCTCTTCTTTGAACATCCACCCCAAAATTAAAACCTCTATGTTTATTGCTGTCATTGCTCAGTTGCTAAATCATGTCTCTTTGCAACGCCAAGAGCAGCAGCAGGCCAGGCTGCTGTCATTCACTAACTCCCACAGTTTGCTCACATTCGGGCTCATCTAGTCACTGACGCTATCTAACCACTCATCCTCTGTCTCTCTCTTCTCCTTTTGCCTTCAGTACTTCCCAGCATCAAGGACTTTTCCAGTGAGTCAGCTCTGTTTACTGTTTTCAGTTCAGTTCAGTTGCTCAGTCGTGTCTAATTCTTTGCGACCCCATGGACCACGTGCACCATTCCAGGCTTCCCTGTCCATCACTAAACTCCTGGAGCTTGCTCAAACTCATGTCTATCAAGTTGGTGGTACAATCCAACCATCTCATCCTCTGTCGTCCCCTTTTGTACCTCCCTTCCATCTTTCCCAGCATGAGGGTCTTTTCTAATGAGTTAGTTCTTCATATCAGGTGGTCAAATTATTGGAGCTTCAGCTCAGTATCAGTCCTCCCAATAAATATTCAGGACTGATTTCCTTTAGGATGGACTGGTTGGATCTCCTTGCAGTCCAAGGGGCTCTCAAGAGTCCTCTCCAACACCACAGTCCAAAAGCATCAGTTCAAATAAACAATTTATTAGATGCAATTCTAACAATTTATTGTTTTAGCAAGTGTTTGTCTCTTCAGCCACTGGTTGGACTGCTCTATGGAGAATTCACTGGCTCCAAGAACTCAGATGCAAACTGACACTTCTTTCCTCGCTTCTTTATTACTGTCAGTATCCAGTATAAACACTATCAATAAAAATACCACTTGTAGACAACTCATCACCCTCAATTCACTGTTGTGTTTCATTTAAGTGAAGAACTATTGGGGGAGGGTTCAAGATGGTGTCTAGGAAGATCCTGATCTTACCTCCTCCCATGGACACAATAAATCTACAAACACTTATGAAATAACTCCCTTGGAAAGGGATCTGAAAACTGGATGAACAAAACCTCCACAGCAAAGTTTACAAAGGCAGCATCAGGATGGGTAGAGAGGCAGAGACATCGTCTCTTCAAAAATGTTAAAAAGCACTCCCTGGAAGATCCGCTGGAGAAGGGAATGGCTACCACTCCAGTATTCTTGCCTGGAGAATCCCATGGACAGAGGAGCCTGTCGGGCTGCAGTCCTTGGGGTGGCAAAGAGTTGGACACGACTGAGCCACTAACATTTCCAGTGGCAGCAATCCACAATTGGAAGGGGTCACAAAGTTGCAGAAGGGATATTTTCCCTGAGAAGCAAGAGATTCGAACTCCGGGACAGGCACCTCAACCTTTAAATTCTACAAGACAGAGACAAGCATTCAAAACACTTGGCTTTAAAAACTGATGGGGAGTATATCCAAAAAAAAAAAAAAAAAACCTACACCTGCATGAAACAGAATTGAGACTAATTCTGCTGCATGCATGAACCACGGTAGTCAACAGCTTAATTTCATTCAAAAGGCTCTGTGATGACCTAGTGGGGTGAGATGGGAGAGTGGGAGGGAGGTTTTAGAAGGAGTGGTTATATATATGCTTATAGCTGATTCATGTTGTTGTACAGCAGAAACCAATACACTGTAAAGCAATTATCCTCCAATTAAAAAAGAATTTTTTTTAATCTACCAGGAGCCATCCTTCCTGTATTATATGGTAATACAGAGCTGTGTTACATGGTGGGGAAGAGCAATACTGCACTGATCCACCCAAATATTGCTGTTCTTTACATTCTTGAGGGATCCGTTTGAGAATCTCTTTATTACACTGACTTCACAGACTATTTGCCTGTAACTTAGGAAGTTTTGACCTGAAGGTGGGAGAGGTGATGTCGAGTGTCTTCTCTTTGCTCCTCCCAGCCATCTGCACTCCCCTTTCCCATCCTGGGCCACTGTCCTGCACAGATTGTCCGGAGAGTTATCTTGCCCTCCAGGATACAGTGGGGCAGCCCCTGGCATACAGAACGGGCAACAGCAGATGCAAAGGAAGGGAACAGAGGAAGGGCAGGGATTTGTGCCTCAGGTTGGCTGCATCTTTCTCCCAGAGGCCCCCGCGGGCCTGTTCGCTGTCTGTCTCTGCAATTTCAGCACCTGGGGAGCCCCAATGGCTCTCAAATGTCACTACCCAGGTTCCTGAGTCTCTCTTGTTCCTTAAGTTGAGTCCACACCTTTGCAAATAGTCCCTTTGTTAAATTCCCCTTTGATTACCTAATTCTGATTGGCACAGGTGACTCCAGAATACACCTGTGTCTGGTTTAGAGTGACTAGATGGGTGTTTCCTAAAGGTTGTTTTCTGAAACAGAAATTAAAAGGTTTCGATGTTCAGTGAGTTTGACAGGCTGGATTTAGCAAAATTAAGCACATTCTTATTTTAGAATCTCACACATCTTTCGTGTGTAAACAAATGTTCACTCAGAATCACTAAGAGGAGAAAATGTATGAGCAGTATTCCATACGTTTTGTTTCGCCCACATCCCGGAGGAGGCTAGAACTACAAGGATAGAGGCCAGACAGGACTGTTGGGGAGAAATAACAGAGGTGGCGACGCTGAGGCTCTGCTGGGAACTGAAGCTGTCAAGTGACCACAGGCTGCTGTTGTGTGCTGGGTGGACCACCTGGAATGGAAAATTGGGGGATGGTGTCACTAGAGGCTGAGCAACGCTCGCCAGCACAGAAAGTAATCTCTGGCTGCTGGATTCAGCTAACTGATCTTTCCTCTGCCTCCTCCCTCTTGACGATGTCTGATACTGCCTGTCACTTCTCATCACGGTTCCTCATGACTATTCATTGTTTTCTTCTCTCTTTTGGCCATATTGCGCTTGCAAAGAGACTAGCCAGTTGACTTTCTGAGACAAACTAATGTATGGATATTTTCAAATACGCTTTCGTCAATCTCTTCACTGTTTACTATGTTACCTCTCCAGGTCTTCTGGGCTTTGGTGTCAGTGGGAACTCAGTTTTAGTGCAATCATTTGTCACAGATATAGTGCTTGTCCTTTTTGCCATTAAATGTTCTGAAATGTGTTATGAGCTATTTTTATTGTTTTGGATTATTAGCCTTTGGCTTATTTGCATGTTCCTTGTTTTGGAAACTTAATAGTGCCAGAAAGCTGAAAGTCAGATGACCACTCAGCTGAAAAATGCTAGTTTTATCTTGTTCCTTCCGTTTGACACAGTTCTGTTCATTTTACTAACATATAACAGTCTTTTGAAGTGTTTTGACACTCTAGTTGGTTTTGAATGGCCCTAGTTGCTGTCTTCATTCAGTAGTGTATTTTGTCATTCTTACATGGATGTGTCTATTTACAGAAGACAAGTAAATTTACAGCTTTCAACTTAGATATGGCAATAGCCCTCCTCTTGACTTCTTGGCCATGTGGTCTTCATCCCATCCATAGCTAGAGAGCCTTAACCTCAAAAACTGGATTCAATCCAGGCTTCTGATGTAGGACCAGTCCTAGATGCTAGTCCTAGATTAAAGCACCAGTAATTCAGCAGCAAAACAGCTTGCTCTTGATCCCACACTAATCCTGAATACCAGTTGTTATCATCTCACTGTTGCCTTATTCCTCCTCAGTGGTCCCATGTCCCTTCCTCCGATTATTCTGACTAAGCCTCTGCCCCGCAGTGGAGCACGGCACTATCTGACGTTGGCCATGAGACTTGTTATGTGTGGTGTGACTGGTGGGGACCTTAGAGTCCACTTGCTTGGGTTGAAGTCTCTGCTCCCTGCAATTGCTAGATTTCTGTGCTCCAGTTTCTTTGCCTAATGAAGCTAGTAATAGTTTCCACCTCCTAGTTTTGCTGTGAGGTTTAAACAAACACACACTAATGGCTTATTATGGGTAAGCATGCTAAGTCACTTCAGTTGTGTCTGACTGCGACTGTAGCCCGCCAGGATCCTCTTTCCAAGGGATTCTCCAGGTAAGAATACTGGAGTGGATTGCCATGTCCTCCTCCAGGGGTTCTTACCAATCGAGGAATCAGACCTATGTCTCTTGCCTTATAGGGCAAGACACCTGGGAAGCTCAGTGGCTTAATGAATGTTGGCTATTATCTTGGGTCCTTTGAAACCAGGGACCCATCTTTCTTTACTAGTTCTATCAGTCAGAGAATCAGTAGGAAATAGAAACAGACTCAAAATAGTTAAGAGACTTATTTAGTCACTAAGTCCTGTCAGACTCTTTAGGGATCCCTTAGACTAAAGCTGACCAGTCTCCTCTGTCCATGGGATTTCCCAGGTAAAAATACTGTGGGTTGCCACTTCTTTTTCCAGGAGATCTTCCGGACCCAGGGATTGAACCCACATCTCCTGCATTGCAGGCGGAGTCTTTACTGCTGAGCCACTGGAGAATCCATAAGCAAAATGAATGAAATTCAACTTAGAAAGCAGTGGGCACAAGTAAGATAATCACTGTGAGGTTTTGAGGCACCTGAAGACTAACAGCAGTGGAAAGCCATTACCACCTAGTTCTGAAACCCTAGAATTCAATGAAAACTGGAGCTGTGGAGGAAGGGTTCTTAAAAGGCCCAGGAGCTTATGGAAGGTCTGAGTCAGTGCCAGACACATGGCCCAAGAAGGGCATGGGAAAGAAACCCCTACTTTCCCTCCCCTCCAACCTTCCGTCACTACGGGTGCCTCCCAGGGAGAGCCAGTTAGCAAGGGATTCTGGGTAATCCAGTGCCAAGACACTTACAACTGACAGAACGGCCGCAAAGGATGGGAAGTGGGCCTAGGGTCAAGGCCAAGCAGAGAGAACTAGGAAGCCAGTCTTTAAGACGTTTTTCCTCTAATCCAATTCCCTCGATTAGTTATAGCTGCCACACTTGCCAATGCTCAGCTAACTCTTTTGACTCAGTGTTTGCTCTAGAACTACAGTGGGGCCCTGAGGTCTCAGATCCTGACTATTCTACTTTGGCTTTCCCCCTAGTCAGGTACTCAGGTTTTATTCTCCTCCCTCAAGCCTTGGTTCTGAGGGGAAACAATTTCTAGTAGGGATTTTTGGAACTTGTTTTTGATCCATGTCCATACAAATGATCAGGTCAGCTGTAAAATGGATCCAAACTGACTACTGAACTAACAGATTGGACATTTTCCTCTCTGTTGGTTTTGGTCATCAATGCAAGGTGATAGTATAGCATGAGTATTGGAAAGGAAAAAAAATACCGACAAATAGGAAGTGTAGAAGAAACCTGGGCTTCCCTGGAGGCTGAGATGGTGAAGAATCTGCCTACAATGCAGGAGACCTGGGCTCAGTCTGTGAAATGAAAATATCTCCTGCCATATCAATAAACAAGAAATGTCACAGCTATCAGCAATTTCTGGCCTCCAAATGTGAATGAGAGCTCATAAAACAGATGCAGCAGATGCTGCCCCCCACCCCCATGTTGACTGCTGAGGAGCTGGGGGAATGCAAGAAGCAAGGTGAGTAATAAAACATGATTGGCCCCAGACATGAGAGATGCATATGAAAGGAATGAATCAATGAGCTCAGAGACGTGCATCTTCCCATACACTTCAGTTCAATTCAGCTGCTCAGTCATGGCCAGCTGTTTGCAACGCCATGGACTGCAGGATACCAGGCCTCCCTGTCCATCACCAACTCGTGGAGCCTACTCAAACTCATGTCTGTCCCATCAGTGATGCCATCCAGCCATCTCATCCTCTGTCGTCCCCTGCTCCTCCTCCTCAGACAAACATTTTTCCATTTTGCATTTCTTTTTCTTGGGGATGGTCTTGATCACTACCTCCTGTTCAATATCACAAACCTCCATAGTTCATAGTCAGTAGTTCATCATGCACTCTATCAGATCTAACCCCTTGGATCTATTTCTCATTTCCACTGTATAATTGTAAGGAATTTGACTTAGGTCATACCTAAATGGTCTAGTGGTTTTCCCTACTTTCTTTAAGTCTGAATTTGGCAATAAGGAATTCATGAACTGAGCCACAGTCAGCCCCTGGTCTTGTTTTTGCTGACTGTATAGAGCTTCTCCATCTTTGGCTTCAAAGAATATAATCAATCTGATTTTAGTAGTGACCAACTGGTGATATCCATGTGTAGGGTCTTCTCTTGTGTTGTTGGAAGAGGATGTTTGCTATGACCAGTGTGTTCTCCTGGCAAAACTCTATTTTACTTTGCCCTGCTTCATCTGTACTCTAAGGCCAAATTTGCCTGTTATTCCAGGTATCTCTTGACTTCCTACTTTTGCATTCCAGTCCCCTATAATGAAAAGGACATCCTTTTTGGGTGTTAGTTCTAGAAAGTCTTGTAGGTCTTCATAGAACCATTCAACTTCAGCTTCTTCAGCATTACTGGTCAGGGCATAGACTTGGATTACTGTGCTGTTGAATGGTTTGCCTTGGAAATGAACAGAGATCACTCTCATTTTTGAGATTGCATCTGAGTACTGCATTTCAGACTTTTGTTGACTATGAGGGCTACTCCATTTCTTCTATGGGATTCTTGCCCACAGTAGTAGATATAACAGTCATCTGAGTTAAATTTGTCCATTCCAGTCCAGTTTAGTTCACTGATTCCTAAAATCTCTTTGTTTACTCTTGCCATCTCCTGTTTGACTCCTTCAAATTTGCCTTGATTCATGGACCTAACATTCCAGGTTCCTATGCAATATTGCTCTTTATAGCATCGGATTTTACTTCTATCACCTGTCACATCCACAACTGATGCTAAATTCCTTAAATAAATTCCTTACTTAGATGCTGCACATGTCAGCAAAATTCCCTTAGTGTGAAAAATCATAATAGGAAACACAAGCCATGAGTCATACTCATGCAAAGAATGATCTCATAGGATCCAGAAGACTTAATTCTTTATCTGCTGCCGTTCTTGCTTTTCTAACTCACATCACCATTTTAGAAGCACTAGCAACAAAAACTGATGTTCTAAACTATGAAGGAAGTATTCACAAGCACAGGGCTTAGTGGATCTTGAAGCAAAGTGGAACTGATCATCCTGACTTGGGGGTAGTGGGCTGTGTGGGTGTGGAAAAGAAGGGGACCTGCCCAGGTTTAACTTTCCAGATAAACACATCCCCCCACAGTCAACCTTGTATGTGGGAAATTAACCAAAAGACAACAGAGTGTTTTAGGCAAGTTCCTAGTTCTCCTAAAACCTGAACCAAAAGTGGAAATGCTGTAATTTGTGACTCATTCATTTGTAGTAAGTATCAGCTGCTGCCTATGTTTTTATTAAATTGCCATAAATGTTTCCATCTCCAAGAAAAATAGTCTAATAACTTTACACATGGGAGGTCTAGAGCAGCATGAGAGAACTGGATACCTGTGGTAGAAGGGAGGAAGATTAAAAACGCATGAATATAAAATGAAGAAAAGTAAGCTCAGTGTACTGGAGACATCAGCTATCTATGAAATCAAAATGGCTCACGCCTTGCCTTTTCATTTGTTTATGGTTTCCTTTGGTGACATTTGCAGAGATGTGGATAGATCTAGAGAATGTCATACAGAGAGAAGTCAGAAAAACAAATATTATAGAACATCACTTATATGTGGAATCTAGAAAAATGGCACAGATGAACTTTTTGTAAAGCAGAAATAGAGATACAAAGGTTAAGAACAAACATATATATCAGGGTATGAAATAGGAGATGGGGTAATTTGGGAGATTGGTACTGACGTACATACACTGCTATGTATAAAATAGATAGCTGATAAGAACTGACTATATATATAGCTCAGGGAACTCTATCAGGCCTCTGTGGTAACCTAAATGAGAAGGAAATCTTTTAAAAAGGGGCTGCATGTAAACATATAACTGCTTCACTTGGCTACACAGTAGAAACCAACACAGCACAGCAACTATGTTCTTATTCAGTCTCTAAGTGGTGTCCAGTTCTTTGCAACTCCATGAACTGCAGCACACCAGGCTTCTTTGTCCTTCACTGTCTCCCAAAATCTGCTCAAACTCATGTCCATTAAGTCAATAAAACTAAAACAACACTGTAAAGCAACTATGCTCCAATTAAATTTTTTAAAATGGCTCATGCCTCCTCATGGTGCCTCAGGAGAGTCTAGTCAAGAAAGTAGCACGATGTAATGAAAATAGCAAAGGTTTTGGATCTAGAGTTAGCAACATAGGGTTTCGATCTTAGTTTCCTTCTTCTTAGCTATGTGACTTTAAGAAAGATACTTAATATATCTGAGCTTAAGTTTCTTGATCCACACATACAAAAAAACATCTTTTAAAAATACTTGCTATAAAAGGTTATTGAAAACATAGAATGATAGAATAGATCAGCAAGTAGAACTTGTTAGCATTCTCTAAATGTCAGTGGATGTTATTTTTAAATTAGCATCATTAATCACTACACTATATTGTCCAAAACATAATTAATAGATGTCAGTTTACCCAAGTTAAATCAAATTTAAGTGATGTGCTTGACTGCATAAACAGACAAATTCTTTACACTTGGATATTGATTCTCAGATAATTAGAGTCAAGTAATAGTGAAGGAAGTTCCTGAGAGAAAAAGAATGTATATATTTTTACAAAAAGTATGATTAATATACCTACTGTTTTACAACATCAGTTCAGTTCAGTTCAGTCACTTAGTAGTGTCTGACGCTTTGCGACCCCATGAATCGCAGCACGCCAGGCCTCCCTGTCCATCACCATCTCTCAGAGTTCACGTCCATTGAGTCCGTGATGCCATCCAGCCATCTCATCCTCGGTCATCCCCTTCTCCTCCTGCCCCCAATCCCTCCCAGCATCAGAGTCTTTTCCAGTGAGTCAACTCTTCGCATGAGGTGGCCAAAGTACTGAAGTTTCATAAATGATAGAAATTAATGTATGACAAATTGTCTTGTAGGTCAACAGTCTGAAGAAGATAAAGAGACTGCAGAAATACAATATCATGGGCTAAAAATGGTGGCTTAGAGATCAAATACGAGCCTTGGAACTGGAAACCAGAAGCTCCTCATTCCCACCAGCTTGATAAAGAAATGCAATTTCTTTATTTTTTTTTTCTGTGCCAAATTGCCTTGTTTAACACAAACAACTAGTTCAGGTTATCCACTTATCAAACTTAAAGGAACATACACATTTATTAGATCCAAGATAGTATAAAATTTCCAGGTGGAGAAGTCATCTCCAGGCCCAACCCAATCAGAAAATTCTGGCTCACATCTACCCCCATGGATCTACTTTCCAGCCTACTTCATGGAAATTATCTGGACCAAAGGATTGCAATTTCTCTCTTGCCACAAATAAGCTTTAGAGACTCTACAGGTTAATGAAAGACCAACGCTATCAGTTCAGTTCAGCTCAGTCGCTCAGTGGTGTCTGACTCTTTGGGACCCCATGAATCGAAGCACGCCAGGCCTCCCTGTCCATCACCAACTCCCAGAGTTCACTCAGACTCACATCCATCGAGTCCGTGATGCCATCCAGCCATCTCATCCTCGGTCATCCCCTTCTCCTCCTGCCCCCAATCCCTCCCAGCATCAGAGTCTTTTCCAGTGAGTCAACTCTTCGCATGAGGTGGCCAAAGTACTGAAGTTTCATAAATGATAGAAATTAATGTATGACAAATTGTCTTGTAGGTCAACAGTCTGAAGAAGATAAAGAGACTGCAGAAATACAATATCATGGGCTAAAAATGGTGGCTTAGAGATCAAATACGAGCCTTGGAACTGGAAACCAGAAGCTCCTCATTCCCACCAGCTTGATAAAGAAATGCAATTTCTTTATTTTTTTTTCTGTGCCAAATTGCCTTGTTTAACACAAACAACTAGTTCAGGTTATCCACTTATCAAACTTAAAGGAACATACACATTTATTAGATCCAAGATAGTATAAAATTTCCAGGTGGAGAAGTCATCTCCAGGCCCAACCCAATCAGAAAATTCTGGCTCACATCTACCCCCATGGATCTACTTTCCAGCCTACTTCATGGAAATTATCTGGACCAAAGGATTGCAATTTCTCTCTTGCCACAAATAAGCTTTAGAGACTCTACAGGTTAATGAAAGACCAACGCTATCAGTTCAGTTCAGCTCAGTCGCTCAGTGGTGTCTGACTCTTTGGGACCCCATGAATCGAAGCACGCCAGGCCTCCCTGTCCATCACCAACTCCCAGAGTTCACTCAGACTCACATCCATCGAGTCCGTGATGCCATCCAGCCATCTCATCCTCGGTCATCCCCTTCTCCTCCTGCCCTCAATCCCTCCCAGCATCAGAGTCTTTTCCAATGAGTTAACTCTTTGCATGAGGTAGCCAAAGTACTGGAGTTTCAGCTTTAGCATCATTCCTTCCAAAGAAATCCCAGGGTTGATCTCCTTCAGAATGGACTGGTTGGATCTCCTTGCAGTCCAAGGGACCCTCAAGAGTCTTCTCTAACACCACAGTTCAGAAGCATCAATTCTTTGGTGCTCAGCCTTCTTCACAGTCCAACTCTCACATCCATACATGACCACAGGAAAAACCATAGCCTTGACTAGACGGACCTTAGTTGGCAAAGTAACGTCTCTGCTTTTGAATATGCTATTTAGGTTGGTCATAACTTTTCTTCCAAGGAGTAAGCATATTTTAATTTCATGGCTGCAATCATCAGACCAGTGCTACAGATGTGAGGAATGGTGGTTGGTTTTTAAGCCAGGCTCTTCTACCTGATTCACAAGTTGTAGCCCATTAAGTGTCTCAGCAAGGGGCTTCTTGGGAGAGGAGTATCTGTTTGTTCTTCTTTATGGAGTCTAAATGTTAGTATTCATAAAACAGATGTCTTCAAAGCAGTGTCAGTGAGCTTAAACACAAATATGATATTAGTCATTTGTAAAGCAGATACACATATTTCTCTAATGGGTTGCAAGACTCTGATTTTGAGTACTTATTCATGATTTAATACATTGCTAGTTGCTCTTGAGTTAACTTTTCACCCAAGCATTAGGGTCTATTTTGGGCTCACTGGACTATTAATTTTGGGTACCAAACAAAATCTTATGAGAGATGGGATTTTTTTTTATATTGTCCTTTAAGTTACACAAAGAAGCAAAAATTCCCTCCAGGAAATTAATACTCTAATTATAAACTTTCTGGTTGAGAAAGTCTTGAAAAGCTTTGTCTCTTCTATGAAGTCAAAAGTCTTTGGCTTGGCTTCACTTAATTTTTCCCATTCAGAACATATGGGAATATTCCCAAAACATCAGAGCAGCTGGTCCTTTTGAAATTAGAAAAAAACTTTTCTTTCTAATGCTACTTACACTATAGAAAAAGGAATCCACACTGCTGGCAAAACAGCTGTTCTTATTTCTGAAGGATATTGCAATGGCTAAGGCAACATGTTTTCCTGCTTAAATTACAGTTTTGGAAATGAGAAAGATCAATCATTGTTTATAAATTGAGTTGTAATAATATCAGTTCCCTTCTTTCAACTTATCCCATTTAGAATGTTTCCAAATATGGGGCAGATTATCACACAGCCCAAATGGTCACATTTTTGACTGACTTTCTCAGTTTACATTGAACAGTTGATATTTTATAGTAGATACAGCTTTTCTGAAAGTTATGACACTGATTTTTTTCTCCCAATATTTACAGTTGTACATGCAAAACATCAAGAAATTATTTGAAGGGAAAAGAGGCAATTGAACAAATCAAAAAGTATCTTCAGAAGTCTAAATAATATCCTAAGTTATATATGCCCTCAGTAACAAAATAGACTTTAATAGGCTGCTCCATGCTTTCCTGGTTCA
Source organism: Madoqua kirkii (assembly GCA_006408675.1). Lineage (NCBI taxonomy): Eukaryota > Metazoa > Chordata > Mammalia > Artiodactyla > Bovidae > Madoqua > Madoqua kirkii. The sequence goes on along the minus strand of SJYC01033022.1, from coordinate 29,305 downwards.
GTGGACACAAGACTATATCAAACCTCAAGTGTTCTTTCAATAATTCTCACCTTTCTTACACGAAGGTGGCAACCTTACTGTGTAAACTGTTCACAGTTCAAAACTGAATCTATAGAAGTATTCACTCATCATTATTTGGATAGAAATTTATACTTCTTAGCAGAAATGAGTAAAGGTTAAAAGAAAAATTGTTTCCCTAGATTTAAAAAGAACAGAAGCTTAACAAATATTTGATTTAAAAATTTATTCAAGACCAGAGCAATCCATTGACTAATATGATCTGTACGCTAAACTAGTACTTGCTACCGATCAGTAAAGTCTTAGGTAAGATTTCCTAGGTATTGCTTTAGCAACAAAATGGAGGCTACTTTCTTCATAAAACTACTTAATTCATGTTATCTTGCAGGCAAAATAACCAGCTACTTTTAGGTTCCAACTATATGCCAGAAATGGAGCTCAATGCTTTACAGACATGATTTACTTTAATCTTTGAATTATGCACATGGTGTTGGTGAAATTAATCCATTTTACAGTAGGGCAAGTCAACTTAGGAAGTTTTATATTATCTTTCATTTATCTTAAAATTCTTTAGATTGGACAATGTGATATATACATACATATATATATATAGCTTTGATATACAGTTTTGTTTTATTCCTTACAGTGATTAGTAAACATCTAAAGTACCTAATTGGGCAAACATTGCAGGGCTACTTAGCACACCACAAGACTAATTGAAAGCCACAATCTACAGACTGACACCTTAATTTTTTCATCTATCTTTGAAAAAAACAGAGCCTTTGTTAATTGGCAATATGGAGGATATGAACATTTACCAAAGAATCCAAGTAATCAAATTGGTTTAAATCAGTTCACAAGATTGATTACATAACTTGGTCAAAATGGTATAGTTGAGATTTGGACACAAGTCCTCCTCATTCAAAAACCCTTGCTTTGAACCACAGTGTATACTACCTCCACTCTTACCTTCCCTCAACACAGAACAGAATATTAGTCTGGTTGAATTCTTGATTGGTACGTGAATGATATACAAGAAGATAAGGATAGAAGGGAAAAGGCAAGAGTTCTCCTCCCATGACTGGCACAAGGGACCACCCCCCTACATAATTCTTATCTTGGTGAATCAAGGTCATAGGCCCTTCTCCACTCTCCCATATTGGACATCTGTTTTAGGCTGATAAGGCTTCCATGACAATATACCATAGACAGGGTGGATAAACAACAGAAATTTATTCTCACAGTTTCAGAAACCGAAGGTCCAAGATCAAGGTGTCAGCAAAGCTGGCTTCCCCTGAGAACCCTCTCCTTGGCTTGCAGATGGCCGCCTTCTCTCTGTGTGCTCTCGTGGGATTTCCTCTGCATCCCTGGCGTCTCTCATGTGTTCTCATCTCCTCATCTTCTTGGGACACCATTCAGATTGGATTAGGACCCACCATAATGGCTCTCATTTTAACTTGTCTCTTTAAAGATATATACAGTCGTATTCTGAGGTATCTGGGTTAGGGCTTTAACATATAAATTTTGACAGGAGCACAATTCAATCCATAACAGAGAAACAGTAGTTTCTTTCCAATGCAAGCTGAGCACAGTCTCACAGTATTATTATTTTAAAATGACATAGCAAGCCAAAACAAAAGCTTTAGGGTCTCTACATCAGACATGACTATCCCACTGTATGGTTGATTTTCTAGGCTGCACTGATCAAGATACCACCCAGCTTAACACTCTGGATGTATACCCATTGCCTGTGGCTGAAATTGAACTTTATGCCAGGTGCATGCAAACTCTGCGTGCTTTTTCTCACCTCCCCTACCTTGACCACTTACACTTGCTGTTTACTCTATCATGCAGTTCCCTGCACATAATGAAAGACATCCTTCCACATCTCTGCTCATGTCATTCCACTGAACTTCTCTTCTTTTTCCCATTCCAGATTCAAGTTTTTCTATTTAAAACTTTGGCCAGATATTGCTTGCTCTAGCCTCATTGCTTGACCTTTGCCTGCATTACCTCTCTTCAACAATGTGGGATTTGCTTCCATTCCAAAGTGTTTCTCCATACATCCTTCTTTAATGGTGGTTTAGTCACTAAGTCATGTCCAACTCTTGTGACCCCATAGAGAGAGGAGCCTGGCAGGCTACAGTCCATGGGATTCTCCAGGAAGGAATACTGGAGTGGGTTGCCATTTCCTTCTCCAGGGTATCTTCCCAACCCAGGAATTGAACCCAGGTCTCCTGCATTGTAGGTAGATTCTTTACTAACTGAGCTACAAGGGAAGCCCCCTTATTTAATAGCAGCTGTCATTTTTTAATTAATTATGTGGGCGTATACTTGCCTTACAATGTTGTGTTATCTTCTACCGCATAGCAAAGTGAACCAGCTAAAAACATACATATACATATACATGTACATACATATACATATACATATACATATAACCCCTGCTTTTTTGATTTCCTTCCCATTTAGGTCACCACAGTGCAGTATGTTCCCATCAGTTCTCACCAGTCCCAATCTTCCAGTTCCTCCTCTTTGCTCCTTGGTATCGACAGATTTGTTTTCTATGTCAATAGCAGTTGTCACATAATTATGACCTCATTTATCTACCTTGTGAATTCTTGGCAGCATGATTTATTCTTGTTAATTGTCATGTCCTGAATGTCACATACAGAATCCAGCTCTAGTAGGATCTTAATAGATAACTATTAACTGAATGAAAGTTACCTATTAAGGGATAAAATATGAACTATAATAATTTCTCCTATATTACAGCTTCTATAAAATTGTTCAGCTTCTACCACAAAGATAAGCAGTATGGATTTGAGACATGTCTGTTTGTTTTTTGTCATCTTATCATTTTTCAAGAAACTGAATAAAGTATTAATTTTTGTGGATCTCAATACATGTATGATGATTGCTCTGAGTCTGGGCTGACAGAATTTGATACCTGAAATATACCAAAGAATTTTTCATATGATCTAAAAGATCCAATAAACCTGTTCCTGAACTTCTAAATCTAGCCCTGTTATATATAAGTAACTAACCTCACAAGGGATTTTTTTCCTTTGGTCTTTTAGTTATTTTTTTAAACTCCTGAGTGAAAAAAAAAAAAAAAGATTCCCTTGGCACTGAATCGTCAGCGCCTTTGAAGACAAATTTTACCCAGCAAGATCATGTTAAGGACAGAGCTTGTTTTGAGACATACTGCCTGTGGGATGGTTTATTTTAAGCCATGATACTATGATATTAGCAAGTTGTTATTCATGGAGGCATTGATTAATATGCTTTTCCTCCTGACAGCATCAAAGCACCAGCCCATTCATTTCTCCCCACTGAGTCCTTGGCACATAATATATTATAAAGACCTAATGAAGGGTTCTTTCAGTCTCTGTAAGATTGCACTGATCACAGGTCTTTTTATTCAGTGAAAGGACAACATATCACTACAAAATATTTATAAATTGTCTTAGTAGTTTATCCAGAGTGAAAAGAAACTCTGCAGGCTATCAGTGTTAAAATTGAAAAGTAAAGCAAATTCTATTAGCAAAGAGTTGATAAAGTCCAATGTCACATAGGGAAAAAGGGCAGATTGGAGTGATGATCTCTTGAAAGATAGAGGGTCTGGTGTATTTCCCATAGGAACCACATTTCTTTGTTCATCAACCAAATACTCATCAACCTAACTGGCAGCATTCAAAAATTAAATTTCACACAATCTTACTACCATGATGAATAACAGAAAGCAAATTTAATGATTTTATGAAATGAGCTACATTTTTAGTTAAATGTAAAGCCTAATCATCAAGGTACAATGAGAGGATTCCTTTAAAACATAGCTGCTTAGCACTATTTATAATAGCCAAGACATGGAAGCAGCCTAAATGTCCACTTTAGGAATAGATAAAAAGATGTGGTACACATATACGATGGAATATTACTCAGGCATCACAAAAGAAGGAGATAACGTTTGCAACAACACGGATGGACCTAGAGATTGTCATACTGAGTAAGTCAGACAGAGAAGCAGAAACTTTGCATGGTATCCCTTATATGTAAAATCTAAAAAGACATGATACACACAAACTTACTCACAAAACAAAAACAGACTCACCAGCTCAGAGAGTCAACTTATGGTTGCTGGAGGGAAGGATGGGGAGAAGGGATAGTCAGGAAGTTTTGGATGGACAGGTAACACTGCTGTATTTAAAACCATAACTAACAAGGACATACTGTACAGCACAGGGAAATCTGCTCAATGTTATTTGGCAGCCTGGATGGGAAGGGAGCTTGAGGGAGAATGGATATATACACGTGTGTGTGTGGCTGAGTCCCTGTGCTGCCCACATGAAACTATTACAACATTGTTAATCAGCCACACTCCAAAATAAAATTAAAAATTTAATTTAAAAAATGAAAAAAAAAAGCTGCTCAAAGTAGGAATTTTTAAACATAAAGCATCGAGAGACAAGAATACTGACATTCTCCAACCCAAGAACTGCACACAGAGGGTCTAAAAAATAGAAAAATTTTAGATAAGTAGAAGGAAATGGCAATCCACTCCAGTATTCTTGCCTGGAGAATCCCATGGACGGAGTAGCCTAGTAGGTTACAGTCCACGGGGTCACAAAGAGTCAGACATGACTGAGCGAATTCACCTCACCTAAGTTATATACATAGACTATAATATTCAGTTACTAATGTTTTGAAGAGTGGTGGCTCAGATGGTAAAAAAAAAAATCTGCCTTTAGTGCAGGAGACCCAGTTTCAATCACTGGGTTGGAAAGATTCCCTTGGAGAAGAGAATGGCTACCCACTCCAGTGTTCTTGCCTGGAGAATCCCTTGGACAGAGGAGCCTGGTGGGTCACAGTTCATGGGGTCGCAAAGAGTCGGACATGACTAGCAACTAACACTAACCCAAAATGATCTCATCTCTAGATCCTTATTTCAGTAACTTCTACAAATACCCTATTCTGAAGTTCTGGATGGACATACATTTTGGAGGGCCACCACTGAAACCACTCTATGACCCCAAAGTGTTACCTTGCTTTCAAAGTAAAAAAGCACCTTTCAGTATTCATTTGCATGGCTAGATGGATGTATAGATCACATTACATTACGTAGCTTTAAACAAGTTAATCTTCACAAAGTGACAAGTGGATCAAACTTTTTCAGCTTTAAAAAAACCAACAGATTGAGCATAAGAATTACATAACCCCATTGAAAAAAATCAAGAATATAGACAGATACTTCTTCCATCCTTTGTATGAGTTCTTTATCAGCCACAGAAAACTACAGTCACATAATCATACCTAATACAACCAAAGTAGGCCAAACTTTTAAAAATCACCAGAAAGTTAATGGATTGACATCTGCTAACATCAACAATCAATCTTTGAGACTTTCTTTAATTTTGGTATGATGTTATCACAATTAGTAATTCATTTTAAAATTAAACACTCAACATAGAGACACAACTCCATAATTTTTTCAGTCATGTTTAAAAGTTATATATGGAATTTAGAAAGAGAGTACGATGGCCCTGTAAGTGAGACAACATAAGAGACACAGAGGTATAGAACGGACTTTTGGCTTCTGAGGGAGAGGGAGACGGTGGGATGATTGGGGAGATTAGCACTGAAACATGTATACAGTTATATAAGAAATGAAGCACTAGTCTATGTTCAAAGCAGGATACAGGATGCTTGGGGCTGGTGTACGGGATGATCGGGGAGATGGTGTGGGGTGGGAGGTGGTGGGGGAGGCTTCGGCTTTGGGAGATCGTGTACACCTGTGGCTGATTCATATCAGTGTATGGCAAAACCAATGCAGGATTGTGAAACGGAATAAAATATTAAATTTTTTAAATAAATAAAAATAAAAGTTATCTTAATTTTACAACATTACTCATCACACAATAGACATAAAATCATCTTTGGAAGTTTCTCACTATGAGAACAAAATTTTAAAGCTCATATTATCTAAGAAATCTTTGTTCTTTTTCTGGGTAAGAATTAGCAGAACATACACACACACACACACATACCACACAAAATGAAAACAAAATAATAAGCCCTTTTTATGCGCAAATCATTTTGAAGATGTATAGAACCTGTTGGTGACTCAGATAGTAAAGAATCTGCCCGCAATTCAGGAGACCTGTGTTTGATACCAGGACCAGGAATATTCCCTGGAGAGGGAATGGCTACCAACTCCAGTATTCTTGCCTGGAGAATTCCATGGACAGAGGAGGCTGGCGGGCTACAGTCCACGGGATGGCAAAAAGTCGGACACAACAGAGTGTCTAATACTTTCACTTTTCATAGAGCATACAACTGAAGACTGGAAGAAATAAGAAGTGGAATGACAATCTGCACATGATGATATGTTTTCCCTAAAGCTGAAGGAAACTATTGATATCTATCAATTAGAAATATCAGTATTTCTAATGTAACACATTCTGCTTGCTAGATTCTGTTTCCAGAATAAGATATGGCAAAACTAACTTTTTGCACACGATGAAATTGGAGATGTATCATAAAAGACATTCTGTTGGCAGTGAGCTCTTTAATTTAAAAAAAAATAGTGTTTTTTCCGGACAGTGTTTACATTAAGGCACTAACGGAGCAATTATTTTGGCTAAAGACTAAAGAGAAGATTATAAGGAGAAATCACTGGAATGGGACGACGTTTTGGATCCATTCAAAAGAGGAGCCTTCATAAGCAAAACTACAGCAGCAAAATAAATAATAGAAGTACACAGAGTACTTCAGGAAGTCAGGGATGCAATTCATTTTTTAAAAGACCTTGAAAATACAATAGAGTTCTTATAAAACCTCAGTGTAACGAGGTGGGGAATACGCAAGAGACGCTGCTGCACAGCCCAGACGTGTATTTGTTGCTGTTGTGGTTTCGTCACTAAGTCGTGTGCAACTCACGCACTGTGCTTGCTATCTTGCATCAAAACCTTTAAAAAGTTGTTGAACTGAAGATGAGCAGTACATTTTTCTGTTAAAGAAAGACACATGTTCTATTTTTAGTTTATTAAGGAACTGCCACTGGAGAAGGAAATAGCAACCCCCTCCAGGATTCTTGCCCGGGAAATCCCATGGACAGAGGAGCCTGGCGGGCTACAGTCATAGGGTCATAAGAGTCAGAAACGATTTAGTGACTAAACCACCACCACCACCACCAAGGAACTTCCATACTGTTCTCCACAGTGGCTCTATCAGTTTACACTCCCATCAACAGTGCATGAAGCTTGCCTTTTCTTCATACTCTCCCAGCGTCTACTGTTGGCAGATTTTTTGATGATGGCCATTTGACCAATGTGAGATGATGCCTCATTGTTATTTCAATTTGCATTTCTGCAAAGCAGAAACAGACACAGATGTAGAGAACAAATGGATGGATACCAAGGTGGGAAGGAAGGGGTGGGAGGAATTGGGAATTTGTGGTTTACAAATATACACTATTGATTGTTGTTTAGTTGCTGAGTCATGTCCAGCTCTTTTGCCCATGAACTGCAGCCTGCCAGGTTCCTCTGTCCATGGAATTTCCCAGACAAGAATACAGGAGTGGGTTACCATTTCTTCCTCCAGGGGATCTTCCCAGCCCAGGGATCAAGCTTGCATCTCCTGCTTGGCAGGCAGATTCTTCAACACTGAGCCGCCAGGGAAGCCCATGCACTGTTGGCACTATGCATGAAACAGACAACTAATAAGAACATGCTGTAGACCACAGTGAACTCTACTTAATGACATGAACGGAAAGGAAATCCAGAAGGGAGAGGATACATATATATGTATGGCAGTTTCACTTTGCTGAACATAGAAACACAACATTGTAAAGCAACTATAACTCCAATAAAAATCAATTTTTAAAAAAAAGTGTTTAAATGTGCTGACCTGGTCCATGGAACATGAAGCCCTTGGTAGTATAACCTCTAGCAGAAATTTTCAAAAAATAGTGATACCTGTATATAACCTGTCCATTACACTTAAAAGTGAAGCTTCAATAATGAAAAGTAAAAAGTTGTTTTTTAAGAGTGGTGAAAAGGGAATTGTTAAAATGACTGTTCTTAAATATTTCTACACTTATGTGCATTTGCTACATAAAAATATGATTTGTACCATCTAGAGAAACTTATATCTGCACACTTTTAAAATTGGGAACATTCTGTCAAATAACTGACCAGTATTCCTCAAATCTGCCAAAGTCATCAAAAATGAGGAAGGTCTGAGAAAACAAGGAAAGTCAACTGTCACAGTCTGGAGAGCCTGAGGAGTCACATCCTATTCTGAATAGAAAAAGGACATTAGGTAAAGACAAGGGAAAGCAGAAAAAGTTTGGACTATAGTTAATAGTAATATATTAACATTGGTTCATTAGTTGTGACTAATGTACCTGCTAATGTAAGATGATAACAGTTAGGAAACCAGGGCTATGCTACATGAGAACTCAATGTGCTCTGCATCATTTCTGTAACTCAGAATATTCTAAAGTTAAAGTTTATTTTTAAAAACCATGCAATCAGAATTTTTTAACCCATTCATAAATCTTTCAAATGAAATATGACAGTGGACTCATATACTAAATATACAAACTGCATCATCCTCCAAGTAATTTGAAAGAAAACTTAATAATGAATATCAGGGAATTTACTAGCTGGAGACTTTAATAAAAACATATTTAGCATGATCAGCATCTGGGATGAAAATGAAAGTCATGGTTTAGTAAGTATAGCTAACACCATATTCCCTCCATTTGCATCTGGTTATCTTGGTGAGGTATCTCTAACCTGTGAAAGAAGTTAAAAACAAATATTCAGATAAAAGGAACCAGATCTTCACATCTCTGTATGAAAATCTATAAGCCAAAAGTTTTAAAATAATGCAATATTCAATCACATTGTTAGGCACTCAATTGTGTCCAACTCATTGTGATCCTATGGACTAGAGAGCCCACCAGGATCCTCTGTCCATGGACTTCTCCATGCAAGAATACTGGAGTGGATGGACATTTCCTTCTACAGGGGATCCTCCCCACACAGGGATCGAACCCATGACTCCCGCTTTGCAGACAGATTCTTTACCATCTGAGCCACCAGGGAAGCTAAAGAGGGCCTGCAGGATGATGATAATTCTCACCCCATTCTATTAAGCTTAGCCAGATGACTTCCTTTGACAAATGAAATGGAAGTAGAAATGGAATGTACCACGTTAGAAGAGAAGCTTTAAGAAAAGCCTATGCTTCTAGAATCTCTTCTTCTGTCATGAGTGCAGCAATCCCTCCACCCCCAGGAAGCAGCAGTTCCAAATTAGCCCTGAGTTAGTTCCCTGAGTAAGAGTCAAAGGTGACCCACAGCATACAATTAAGTCAGAAACAAACTTTTATTGCATTCCATACTGAGACTTTGAAATTGTTTGGTGTTATAGCACAACTAGGCAAAGTTGGCTCCCCTGAGCAAAGTTAAGGGCCCACTTAAAGGCACCATCACAATGGACAGTAAGACTTCTTGCCATGGCTATGGGTTTCTTCCCAACCACATTCATCGGCATGGAGGCAGGCATGGCATGTGTGTAGAGCTAGATTTAAGCAGGATTGTGAATCATTGAACTGTATAAAGAAGAAATTAGCAAGAGATTTTGAATGTTACAAAGAAGTACTTGTCATAATTAATCATGACATTGAAGTAAGAAATCAGGAATTGAGGGCACTAAGGAAGAGTGAAAAGGTATTAGGGAAACAGATTGAAAGTGTTGGTTGGGAGTCAAAGGATTTTTGGAGTTGAGTTACTGGAGAGAGTGAAATGAAAAAATAAGAGGCTGCGGCCAGAGCATGGATGCTCCCTCTATGCTAGAATGGCTGTTTCTGGTGACAAGATCTAAAGCAGAGCCCCTCAAAACGATATCAAAATCTGTGAGCCTCATATGGGTCCACAACAAGATAATGTAGAAACTGGGAATAAAATGTAGAAAACTTGACAGCTTGACCGTGTCATGACACCTCTGCGTGACATTTAATTGTGGGTTTGCATCCTTCGCGTCTACATACTTATTAACAGTTTTAAAATTTCCAAAAGCATCAGCTCACGCTAAGTCAGACATTACAAACAACAAAAACCAACAACAAAGGATGAGGGTTTCAGCTCCCTAGACAGCTTCACACAGTACTTCTCAACTTTTTGATTTCTGGACCCTTTTACACTCTTAAAAATTATTGATGGCAAAAGCATTTTATATAGTTTTTATCAGTTAATATTCATTGTATTAATAGGAATTATTAAAATATTTAATTCCATTAAAATGTAATAAACCCATTCAATGTTAACATGTCTGAGGTGAGGTGAAGTGCTCAGTCATGTCCGACTCGAGCGTCTACATACTTATTAACAGTTTTAAAATTTCCAAAAGCATCAGCTCACGCTAAGTCAGACATTACAAACAACAAAAACCAACAACAAAGGATGAGGGTTTCAGCTCCCTAGACAGCTTCACACAGTACTTCTCAACTTTTTGATTTCTGGACCCTTTTACACTCTTAAAAATTATTGATGGCAAAAGCATTTTATATAGTTTTTATCAGTTAATATTCATTGTATTAATAGGAATTATTAAAATATTTAATTCCATTAAAATGTAATAAACCCATTCAATGTTAACATGTCTGAGGTGAGGTGAAGTCGCTCAGTCATGTCCGACTCGTTGTGACTCCGTGGACTGTAACCTACTAGGCTTCTCCGTCCATGGGATTCTCCAGGCAAGAATACTGGAGTGGACTGCCATTTCCTTCTCCAGGGGATCTTCCCGACCCAGGGATCAAACCCGGGTCTCCCACATTGGAGGCAGACGCTTTAACCTCTGAGCCACCAGGGAAACCCATTAACATGTCTATTTTTTATTAAAAAAAAAAAGTTTTCCAAAACAAAATGTGCAAAGAGTGGCACTGTTTTGCATTTAAGCAAATCTCTCTAATATGGCCCCAAATAGCAGACAGCTAGGTTCTTGAATCTGCTTCCACATTTAACCTATTTTTACATTATAGGTCATGCAGCCTCTGGAAAATATACTATATTCATAAGAGAATGAGAGAGAGTAATATTTTAGCAATATTATGAAACTAGTTCTTTTTTAATTTATTTTTAATTACTTTACAATATTGTATTGGTTTTACCATACATCAACATGAATCTGCCACAGGAATACACGTGTTCCCCATCCTGAATCCCCCTCCCCCATCCCTCCGCGTACCTTGAGCCCCTAAAAACTGTCTTGGGCACCTCAGGGTACACTGAACCACACTTTGAGGACTGCTGGTTTAGAACATAGACAATGGAATGTCTGAGGCAGGATGTAAGACAAAACGTTGGAGGAAAGAAGCTGAAAAAACTGAGAGGCCAGAGTATTGGAAATCACTGATAATTATAGCAGGAAATGTATTAAAGAGAACGGTTATGTGTAGAAGAGCTAAAAATATACAAGGCCGGGGCGAGAGACACAGAGAAGGGATAAGTTTCCTGGATGGCAGAACACGTGAGCAGTGACTTGTAGAGTCTTCCTTTAAAAGTTACAAAATTTGAACAAAGTTGTTGAGAGGAAGTGTTCAGTTTAGGAAAAATCAGGCAAGTTAGTTATTTCAACTCTTCACAGAGCGTTAAATATGATGAGGCCATAAGAGATGTAGGGATTAAAGTGCTTTTGTTCCTTCCCCTGGTGTGATTCTGGTCATTTATATTTAATTGGTAGTTATTAATTGTAATGACTATTACCAGCAGGTCTGAATCATGCTAGCCAGCCACAGTTGTGTTTTGGCAGTCTATAAATCTCCTGTGATACAACAGGCCAATAAAATAAGCATCACAATCCTTCAAGAAACAGTCAATAGTTTATAAAATCTAGGCAATGATTGACATGTCTGGTTTTATTCTCTGCCAGCTATTAGTAGCAAAGGTCAAAACAGAACAATAAGTCAACTGAAACTTCAGATGAGCTTACATCTCTCTTTTCAGACAAATGAGACCCATACCCCTAGGAATGTGCAGCTCAGAAATCAAAACGACATCTTTGGCTGAACTACAGGAGAATAGAATTGGGAATTTCAAGTAGACTTAAATGCCACATTTAGGAAGGTTTTAAAATAAATCACATTAAATCCCAGACCCCAATTAAAAGGCTATTACTCTTGTTGAATTTTGGCATTTCTAAAAAGATCTTAGGGCAGAGGAAAGAGGAATGAATAGAGGTCTAGGACAAGAAAACAGAGTCCAGGGACCTCTTAGGCTCACCAATGAAAACATTATTTAACAGAATAGGAATGATTTGTCAAGGCGACATTCACATTCCCAGCGTAATTAATTTTCATTCCCATCATTGAGCATGAAGAATTAGAAAGTACATGAAGCAGAGAATTATAAACGTTCCTGGGTGAAAAATAAGAAGTACTTGACAGTATTGGTATTATTTAATGCTCACTGAGCACCAGAAAGGGGCCGGCCTGGCATGGTCTGAACAAAGCAGTAACATGCCATAAAGTCCTGAGAATGCCTGTGATAAGCCAAAGACCTTATGTTTCATCAGCACTACTATCTGTCAACCTGGATTCAGTAGCAATTTAAATTCTGGCCATTGCTTGCAAATGCTTTGTTATACCTTTTTTTAGAACTACACCACTCTCATAAAGCCAACTTAGCAACTGCTTGATTGATTATGTTCCTATTTAGGATATCTTCACTTTGATTCATGATATCTGCATTCTGTGTACCCAGAAGGAGATGAGCTGAAGGCACAATTTACAAATTTACAAGCAGTTTACCACTTCTCATCTGCCCAATGTATGGTACTCTGAAGGAGTGTAAAATGTGTTTACTAAAAAGAAATGGCAAAAAGAAAAGCAGATTCATAAATGTTTGTGGGGAAAGAACTCAAAAGACATTAACCTTTTCTGTACATATACTTCAAATGGTACTCTTTATTTTTTAATTTTTTATTGAAGATTTATTGATTTGGGGCTTCGCAGGTAGCTTAGCTGGTAAAGAATCTGCCTGCAATGCAGGAGACTCCAATTCAATTCCTGGGTCAGGAAGTTCCCCTTGAGAACGGGTAGGCTACCCAGCCCTGGAAAAGGGAGAGGCTACCCACTCCAGTATTCTTAGGCTTCCCTGGTAGCTCAGGGAAAGACTCTGCCTGCAATGTGGGAGACCTGGGCTCAATCCAATCCCCAGATTAGGAAGATCCCCTGAAGGAGGGCATGGCAACCCATCCCAGTATTCTCGCCTAGAGAATCCCCATGGACAGAGGAGCCTGGCAGTCCCCAGTCTATTGGGTTGCGAAGAGTTGGACATGACTGAGCAACTAAACACTCACATTACTGGTTTATAATGCAGTGTGAGTTTCAGGTATACAGCAGTAAAATGATTCAGATATATATTTTCTTCAGATTCTTTTCTATTATAGGCTATTGTAAAATACTGAATATAGTTCCCTGTGCTATATATTAGGGTCTTGTTGTTTATCTGTTTTATACATAGGAGTATGTACCTGTTAATCCCAACTCCTAAATTATCCCACTTCCACCTTTTCCCCTTTGGTAACATTGTTTATTTTCTATGAAAAGACATTAACCTCTATCCAATACCCATTCCTTACATACTCATCTATACCCCAGATATGCCCAGCAGTGTTGAGTCTTCTTCCCTGGCGAAATCAAGAGGAGCATTTAAGGCATCACATGCTCCTTGTTTCTCCATGCAACATGAGTGTGTGCTAGCTAAAACACTTCAGTCGTGTCTGACTCTTTGAAACCCTATTGACCATAGCCTGCCAGGCTCCTCTGTCCACGGGATTCTCCAGGCAAGAATAATGGAGTGGGTTGCCATTCTCTTCTCGAGGGGATCTTCCCAAACCAGGGATCGAACTTGAGTCCCCTGCATTGCAGATGGATTCTTTACCACTAGGGCCACCTCAGAACACAGCAAATGTGAGAGTGCTAATGCAAAGTTGCTTCAGTCATGTTAGACTTGGTACAAACCTATGAACTGCGTAGCCCACCAGGCGCCTCTGTCCATGGGATTCTCCAGGCAAGAATACTGGAGTGGACTGCCATTCCCTTCCCTGGGGATCTTCCAAACCCACGGATTGAACTGGCATGTCCAACGTCTGACCGGCATTGGCAGGCGAGTTCTTTACCACAAGCAGTCGTGAGAGTAGCAACGCATGATTTAGAGAACGTAGTACAAAAATGATCAAATGATAGAGTACTAAGACTTTACAGGAAATCATGGGCTTAAGCATAACCTTACACAATCTTAAAGAAGGAAAAGCGTCATGACACATGCTTGCGATTCCTTTCCAGAATTTCAGATAAACACAGAGAAGCCAGCTGTGTCACTTCTGTGTGATCATGGACTCATCAAAAAGAATTTGGGATGTATTCTTTCACCTACGCTACCTCTTTCCTCAGGACTAACATGTTGCTTCTACAACATAACTCATATCACTCCCACCCAATCTAAACAAGCATGTCCCTTTTAAACAGTGCTGCAAAGGGAGCAAACTAAAAGCCTTTTATCCATTCTGCTCTTCTCAGACAGATAAACACAGAGAAGCCAGCTGTGTCACTTCTGTGTGATCATGGACTCATCAAAAAGAATTTGGGATGTATTCTTTCACCTACGCTACCTCTTTCCTCAGGACTAACATGTTGCTTCTACAACATAACTCATATCACTCCCACCCAATCTAAACAAGCATGTCCCTTTTAAACAGTGCTGCAAAGGGAGCAAACTAAAAGCCTTTTATCCATTCTGCTCTTCTCAGCCTGTAATATTTTATATTTTAATGCAGAATCCTAACTGCATTTTCCAGTTTATCCCTCTTAACTCTTAAAACAAAGTTTGCAACTGGATTGCTGACTAGAGATTCACTCTAAGAAGGTACAAAGCTGTTTTAGTAAATGGCCAACTATTGATAATAAGATTATATGAGGTCCCTTTCATGTTACCTTTGCTTCTCTGGTGGCTCAGAGGTTAAAGCATCTGCCTCCAATGTGGGAGACCCGGGTTCAATCCCTGGGTCAGGAAGATCTCCTGGAGAAGGAAATGGTAACCCACTCCAGTATTCTTGCCTGGAGAATCCCATGGACGTAGAAGCCTAGTAGGCTATGTCCATGGGGTCACAAAGAGTCGGACACGACTGAGCGACTTTACCCACTTTCACTTCACTTTAGCATTGCTTCTGTAAGGATCTAACAACGGAAGCATTTTCCATAGGTACATAAGTTTTCTGTAACATTTCATCCCATTCAATACATTTGTATCTGATAATGATTGTGCATGCCCAAGGTCACTGTGTTTATTTCCTTTATGTCATGTTCAAAATGACACAGATTTAGTTCAGACTCTGATCATAAATTTTAGGTGATGCTAAAATTTAGATGTTTTGGTGATACTACTAATTACAAACCAGTCCAACTTTAATTTCTTCACAGATGTAGATAATATTCTATACAACCTGGGCCAAAAAAAAGAAGTGATGACAAGAGAACTGATCGAGTGTAAGAAAAGATTAACACCAAAGACAATAACGTCAAGCAAACTCCCTCATCTAGATAACCTAGTCTATATTTAAACAAGTGACATATTTCTAAACTGAGCTGCTTGATGTTACAGTTAAGCAAAGGGATAAAGCAGGGAGTAATTTCACTCCATAGTCAGCCAGAACGCTTTTGTGTCTAGAACTCTCTCAACATAGCAGAAATAATGAATTTTGTGGCTTTTTGAAATTTTTTTCAAAGAACATTCATTTCTATTATTTCATTCTCATCACCACCTTACAAAGACAGTACAATGGATACTTTCATCACATTTGACAGAAGACACTGAAGCAAAGATTTGTCCAGAGTCGAAGTTAAGTAAAAAATCAAACATAAGGACTTAGTTCTCCTGGTCCCTGGATGTGAGAAGCTGGAGGTACAGTCATTTCTCTACCTTTGGCTTTGTGAGTAGACAAGATGCTCAGGAGTGTTCCAGGACAGGATCTGTCAGCCTCAACACTAATCCTATTTTGGACAGGATTATCCTTTGTCTTGGACTTCCCAGGTTGTTCAGTGGTAAAGAATCAGCCTGCCGATGTAGGGGATGCAGGTTTAATCCCTGGGTTGGGAAGATCCCCTGGAGAAGGAAATGGCAACCACTATATTTTTCTTGCCTGGAGAATTCCATGGACAGAGGAGCCTGGGGAACTATAGTCCAGGGGTTGCAAAAGAGTTGAACACATACATTCTTTGTTGTGGGGCAGAGGAAGGACTGTTCTGTACATTGGAGGATATTTAGAAACATCCATGTCCTCTACCTGGGCTTCCCTGGTGGCCCAGATGGTAAAGACTCTGCCTGAAATGTGGGAGACCTGGGCTCAATCTGATCCCTGGGTTGGGAAGGTTCCCTGGAGGAGGGCATGGTGACCCACTCCAGTATTCTTGCCTAGAAAATCTCCATGGACAGAGGAGCCTGGCAGACCTCAATCCATGAGGTTGCAAAGAGTCGACATGGCTGAGTGACTAAGCACACACACGCCCTGTACCCACTAGATAGGAGTAACATCTCCTTTCCAGTTGTGACACCAAAAATGTTTCTCAATTCAGTTCAGTAGCACAGTCATTTCCGACTCTTTGCGACCCCATAAATAGCAGCACACCAGGCCTCCCTGTCCATCACCAACTCCCGGAGTTCACACAGACTCACGTCCATTGAAAATGTTTCTAGACATAACCAAATATTCCCTGAGGGGCAAAATTTCCCAACTTGAGAACCACTGGCCTAAAGATGACTTCAAAGAAATCATGTGACTCCCCTGCTCTCAGTAGCCAAGGGAAATAACTGATTTGGAGAGTTTTACCATCAGAGCTATAAGAGAGTGTCTGCAAGAGATTGCTTTCGGCATAACGCAGGGTTTCGGGAGCAACAATCTTTCCTCCACCCTTTTCCCCTCATGTCAGAAGCAAGGAATTCAATGTCACTTACTATAAGGTAGTTGGTACACTAATGCGCTTGTGTGTCCAACTCCTTGCAACCCCATGGACTATAGCCCACCAAGGCTCCTCTGTCTATGGAATTTTCCAGGCAAGAATACTGGAGCCAGTTGGCATTTCCTCCTCTAGGATATCTTTCCATCCCAGGATTGAACCTGCGTCTCCTGCACTGGCAGGTGGATTCTTTACCACTGCACCACCTGGGGAGCTCACTAACAGCCTTCACCTATAGAGACCTTGCTGGTGAGAGAAATCAGCTTGTATCTTGAGAGTGCTGAGCCATAGGGCTTGGGAGATGAACAGCAAATCTCAGGACTGCCATGTGTGAGCATCAAGGCTGTGCCCTGCACAAGAACACCTACTTGAGGTAGCAAACAAGAACTGAAACACAAGCTACAGTCCAAAGTCAAGCTGTGAGATTTGGTCTGGCACAGAGATACATCTCTCAAAGAAAGAGAAACATAGTTTTATTTTTTCCAATTTAGATGGAAAATTTTTTTTCCAATTCAGATTTTTTTTTTCCCAATTCAGTTGGTTTTTTTTTCCTAATTCAATTTTTTTTTTTTTTTACAATTCATTTAAAGGCACCATTTGAGTTAGCGGTTCTACTGGGACATGGTCAAAGGATGAGGAAAGAGAGAGAAAAATGAGGAATCTAGAAAGATGTCAACACTACCTCCAGTTGGCCATGAATCATGCCCTGGGTTCAGTGGTCTCCTGGAGAAGCCAAGTTCAGACATAACCCTTACATGGGTCACAAGCTAGGCACTGGGACTCCTGCAGTAAGAGGCTATCTAATGAACTGACTGAGTCAAGGCACATAAATGAAAGTGGGCTATTATACACTGAAGAGAATTATAAGGTGTGAACTACTCACCTTGGACTACTTGAAGAACTAACATATATCATTAGACAGAGATGCAATTTCTAAAAGACAGACATTAGAGAGAGCCTTACCATCACTGACAGCCAATTCACCAGACCATCTTCTAGGAAATAGTCTCTATCATCTGCGTGCCCTTAAACTAAGGATCACACACAGAATAAGGAGAGGGTATGAAAAGGTCTCACTTTCCAACATGCTAGAAGTCTGCGTGTGCATGGACCAATAAGCACTGTGAATTAAATATGAGATAGGAATTTGGAAATAAGCCGGACTGCACTTCCCTGGTGGCTCAGAGGTTAAAGCGTCTGCCTCTAATGTGGGAGACCCAGGTTCGATTCCTGGGTCGGGAAAATCCCCTGGAGAAGGAAATGGCAACCCACTCCAGTATTCTTGCTTGGAGAATCCCATAGACTGAGGAGTCTGGTGGGCTGCAGTCCACGGGATCACAAAGAGTCAGGCACAACTGAGTGACTTTACTTACTTACTTACTTAGTTACTTACACTTCAAAACTGGAGAAGGCAATGGCACCCCACTCCAGTACTCTTCCCTGGAAAATCCCATGGATGGAGGAGCCTGGTAGGCTGCAGTCCATGGGGTCGCTAAGGGTCAGACACAACTGAGTGACTTCACTTTCACTTTTCACTTTCATGTATTGGAAAAGGAAATGGCAACCCACTCCAGTGTTTTTGCCTGGAGAATCCCAGGGACGGGGGAGCCTAGTGGGCTGTTGTCTCTGGGGTGGCACAGAGTCGGACACAACTGAAGTGACTTAGTAGACACTTCAAAACAATCATAAGACTGGTATAATAGTTAAGGGTAACCCATAAAGTCAGTTGGTAAAGAATCTGCCTGCAGTGCAGAAGACCCTGGTTTGATTCCGTGTATGGATATGAGAGTGGGACTATAAAGAAGGCTGAGCACTGAAGAATTGATGCTTTTAAACTGATGTTGGAGAAGATTCTTGAGAGTCCCTTGGATGGCAAGGAGATCCAACCAGTCAATCCTAAAGAGAATCAGTCCTGAATATTCACTGGAAGGACTGATGCTGAAGCTGAAACTCCAATATTTTGGCCACCTGATGTGAAGAACTAACTCACTGGAAAAGACCCTGATGCTGGGAAAGACTGAAGGCGGAGGAGAAGGAGATGACAGGGGATGAGATAGTTGGATGGCATCACCGACTTGATGGAATTGAGTTTGAGTAAGCTCCAGGAGTTGGTGATAGACAGGGAAGCCTGGCGTGCTGCAGTCCATGGGGTCGCAAAGAGTCGGACATGACTGAGTGACTGGACTGAATTGAACAGCCAGCCAGTTTTGCAATTCTCAGGATTTTACTCTCCCTGCCTCTCCCTTCTGTCCCCACCCAGGCTTGTATTTTCCATACAGACATTATTTCTAATATCTAATTTCAAAAAAATCTTGACACATTTCCAAAATTTTTAAGAAATATAGAAATTAAGAATTTGTATATTCTTCTACCTCTTAGCTTATTTACTTATGTATAGAGACAAAGGTATTTACTAAATGGAAGAAAATAGACAGGAGGAGCTTAGGGGTCTTATCAAAGACTCAAAAATCGTGGGCTCGGTCCTGTCCAGCTCTTTGCAAACCCATGGACTGTAGCCCACCAGGCTCCTCTGTTCATGGGGTTTCCCAGGCGAAAATATTGGAGGGGGCTGCCATTTCCTTCTCCAGGGGATTTCTGGACCCAGGAATTGAATCCATGTCTCTTGTATCTCCTCATTAGCAGGCAGATTCTTTTAACACTATGACATCTGGGAAATCCCAGTCAAAGGCTCTGAAAATATAAATAAAACAGTGGTCTCTGCACTGGCGCCAGAAACACAATCAGTCTGTAAATTTCTCCCTCCTCATCCAGGGCTCCCAGATTGGAGTTTCTCTATAACCCATCCTCTTCCAGTGCTGTTTCCCTTGCAAAAGCTCAGCTCTAGACAAATCTAAATATTCAGCTTCTCTATTCCATGTCCATGCCATTAAGCACTAATGAGGCCGTAATTCTATGATGAACCAACCTTTGAAGCAGTTGTTGCTGCTTGGATGCCTAATCACATTTTGTTTACTCACACATTTCAACTCTATTGCTTTTGTTGTCCAACTCTAGTCATTATTAAATTGATCTGATGTCTCTACCAGGATTGCCCTTGCACATTATACTCCATCTAGTCTTCCCAGCCTTAGGAGTCAGTGTAGTCCCCTCACCTCTGAGAAATTTTGCTTGACTTTTTCAGCCATGATAGGTTATTTGCCTCTAGGTTTGCATGCAGATTTTTAATACAGTTATCACAACATTTCCCTACTGTTCTATAATTGATGATTTATATTGCTGACTTCCACAAGAGAAAGTGAAACCCTTAAAGGAAATGATTTTGTATTGCTAATACCTAGAATTTTGTCTAGCACACATATATTCAATAAGTGGCATTTTAAAAAGAGATGAAGAGAAGAAAGGAAGGAAGAAGGGAAGAAGGAAGAAAGGCAGGGAGAAAAGGAGGAAAGAAAGAAGGAAGAAAGGGAGGAGGGGAAGAGAGAAGGGGGAGGGAGGGTGAAAGACATTATAAAGGCACTGGGAATTTTCTCAGAAGACAGATTCAGTCATCCACTTTTTTAAGCCTTCCCAAACACAACCCCTACTTCTCAGTTTACTACTGACCTTTTTATCCACACGAGCTCTGCCTGTCACAATGCTGTAGTACAATCCTGTCATATTGCTGAGTTTCTCCTTTGCTATTCTCTAAAAAACAATGTGGAAGGATGTGAATGTGAATGAAATATGTAAAACCCTAAGCCTAGAAGCCTTGTGTTCCCTTTCTAACACACCTATCATGATACACTCCTTTCATTTGACTCTTGAATGTGCCTCGCTATTCCACTAGGAATGTGCCTCTAGGAATCTGTCACTGATTCCCTGGGACAGAGCCAGAGGTTAATTTCAGTGATGCTTCATTGCTATGTCTAAAATTCTCTCTCCTCTGTGATCCCCAACTAGAATAGCCCCCAAAGCTTGAGTGAGGTGACTCTGTTCTGTCGATATGCTCATCACACTGTTAGAGAGATTAAGGGCAGCTCTTGTGATCCAATCACTTAGGGGTTTCAGTGCAGGGTCACAGAGGCAGCAACCATTGGGCTCCAATATGTCCAGTCTTCTCTTTTTACACAGTCAAAATGAAACCTTGATAACTAGGTCATCAGCTCCTCCAATAAGCTAAGACACAAGTGTTTTCAAGTTTAGACCTTTGCCTTGTTGTCCTCATTCTATCAAGAATTTGGAAGAGGCTGAAGTTGACAAAAACACTTCTATAAAGTTTTCCCTCATGAAGAAGTGCTTGAATATGTTTTATGTCAGAATAAAGGGTGAAGGCTAAAACCTTCAAATTTTTATTGCTACCACTCTTCTCAAGGTATACAGTTCATTGTTATTTATATGAAAGAGACAGAGAAACAAACTCAATTTGACTAAACTCAGTTGGCATGCACTTTGCATTTCCTTTTAGAAAAAAAAATTTTTGATAGAAACAATATAAGCTAATGATTAGAATTAGTGTGATAGTTGTTCAATTAATAGTTATCTTATTATAGACAATTTGACTTTAATCATAATTTAAGCTCCATCTTGTTATGCTATTTAACCATAATTTTATATTGCCTCTTAGATGAGTTTAAAATTACGGTGGACAAGTGAAAATGTCCTATAAGCAACTGAAAAGAAAAACTAGAATATAGTTAGGTGGCCATGATCAGAGAAATTTGGATTAAGAAGTTATTCATAGAGGTGATAACTGAGTAAAAGTATTGATTATAGGGACTTCCCAGGTGGCGTTAGTGGTAAAGAACCTACCTGTCAATGTAGGAGATGTAAGAGACAAGGATTTGATTCTTGGGTCTGCAAGGCCCCCTGGAGGAGGGCATGGAAACCTACTCTAGTATTTTGCCTTGAGACTCTCATGGACAGAGTAGGCTGGCAGGCTACATCCCGTAGGGTTGGAAAGAGTCAGACACGACTGAAGCAACTTAGCATGCATGTATGTGTTGATTACAGAGAGTAAGAGAACAGAGCACTGAAAAAGATTGCTATTCATAAACAAATCAAAAGAATGAAAAGCCATGAAAAAACAAATCTATGATGAGGAGGATTTTTGGCCTCACTGTAGCTAATGCCAAAAAGTATCTGTCTTCTTTTTTCAAGTATCCAGAGTGCCTGACACTGAGTTCTCTGTAAGTAATATACGTGTGCGTATCTGTACATATGTGTGTAGTAACATCTCTGTAAACATTTGATGACTAAGTAAGTAACAAGGTGTTAAATCAGATACTAAAACTGAAGTATATTCTACATTTAGGTGCTAACTACAGATAAAATTAAAAGTTAAAATGTTGAATCTTAAAAGGATTTTAAGATGAAAATTGAATACACATGAACTTTGGGATGAAGAACTAGAGATCAGTGGTGACTGATGTTAACCAAATTCATTGTGGCATATCATTTCACCATAGAAACCTATTTGGGATGGACATGTACACACTACTTTATATAAAATGGATAACTGACGAGGACCTACTGTGTAGCACAAGGAACTCTGCTCAATGTTATGCAGCAGCCTGGATGGGAGGGGAGTTTGGGGGAGAATGGATACATGTATACATACAGCTGAGTTCCTTTGCTGTCCACCCGAAACTGTCACAACATTGTTAATCGGCAATGTGTGCGTGTGTGTGTGTTCAGTCACTTTGGTCATGTCCGACTCTGCGACCCTTTGGACTGTAGCCCACCAGGCTCCTCTGTTCATGGGATTCTCCAGGCAAGAATACTGGGGTAGGTTGCCAAGCCCTCCTCCAGGAAATCAGTACTCCAATATAAAATAAAATGGTTAGAAAAGTTATAATGTTCAAATACAATAGAAGTTGACTTCTCTTTCATGTAAAATGCCAATTGTGTGTTTCTGGTCAGTTTTTTCTTTCAAGTGCTGACTCAAGAATTCAGACTCACTGTCTCATGGCTCTGCCATCTTCATAACCTGGCTTCCAATACGGGGAACACCTGACTGTGCTCATCTACATAAAACTGCCTCAAGAAGAATTTGGCAGATTTCATTCCCCCTCATATTCCATTGGCAAGAACCGATGTTGTGGACCCACTTAGACATAAAAGGACTGAGAAACATACCCTTGACTGGACATTTCTCTCAGACAACTACAGCACAAGAGAAAATACAACTTTTTCACAGGATGATTAATCACCTCTGAAATGAATCAGGAGATTTGTTTGTACAATCATTAAGTTTAGAAGAATTAACTTGATTTAAAGTGTCATCAGAAGAGATGAGAGACACTACAGATTCAAATGAAGACTTAAATGATAACTACATTCTGGGACAAGACATACCAATTAAATGGCATAAAATCAAACAAATTTTTAGTCTCATCTTGAGTGGAGTTAAAACTTTTGTCTCTTGACCCTTATACTACTAATAAAAGTGAAATAAATGTTCAGCTTTTGAAGTAGAGTTAGCAATTTCAGTTCATTGTAGCTATAAAGCTGCTAAAAGTTGTTTTTCTCTTCTAACTGGGTGGAGAGGTTTGCCCTGAGTGGGGGAGGGTAGGATGAGGAAGAGGTAGTTACAGGCCTATAATTAAAATGCTTTGTTTTTCAGGCAGAAAGAAGTTGTGAGTGATAAATGGAGTACTACAGTGTAAATGCCTGACATTAAACTGTTGATTGCCAAGGCGTTCAATTCAAAAGACCCTCATATGAATAAACACATTGCCAGTTATAAGACACAGCTTCTAGCAAACTAAGTGGGTAAAGAACTAGGCTCCCACACCCACAAAGTTTCCCTTTCAGAAAACCCTGGGCAACCTAGATAACTGACTGCTTGAGTGACCCTGCCTTCACTCTCCTGCACCAAAGAGCCAATAAGAAGTTCAGTTCAGTTCACTCAGTCGTGTCCAACTCTTTGCGACCCCATGGACTATAGCACGCCAGGCCTCCCTGTCCATCACCAACTCCTGGAGCTTGCTCAAACTCAATTCCATCGAGTCGGTGATGCCATTCAACCAATTCATCCTCTGTCATCTCCTCCTCCCACCTTCAGTCTTTCCCAGCATCAGGGTTTTTTCCAATGAGTCAGTTCTTCACATCAGGTGGCCAAAATATTGGAGTTTCAGCTTCAGCATCAGTCCTTCCAGTGAATATTCAGGACTGATTTCCTTTAGGATGGACTGGTTGGATCTCCTTGCAGTCCAAGGGACTCTTAAGAGTCTTCTCCAACACCACAGTTCAAAAGCCAATAAGGAATGGCCCTGCAAAACCCTAGACACCCAACTCAGACTCTGATAAGAGCAGAGCATGAAGTCCTTTCTCTTATATACCTATGACCATATTGCATGGCCTTCCAGTATGCCCCATACCCTCCAGGATATGAATATGTAATGTTGTTCTTCCAAGTTCCCTGATGGCTTTTTGCTTATGTGTGCCCTGAGGGCATAATTATTAGAAACACA
The DNA here is from genome assembly GCA_006408675.1 of Madoqua kirkii. Taxonomy (NCBI): domain Eukaryota; kingdom Metazoa; phylum Chordata; class Mammalia; order Artiodactyla; family Bovidae; genus Madoqua; species Madoqua kirkii. The sequence continues at coordinate 4,855 of SJYC01033022.1, read as the reverse complement.
AGCCCTGACTCAGCCGCAGCACTGGCCCCAGTGTGATAATGTCTGGAGAGCTTGGTGGGAACAGTGTAGCCCAGGCAATGCCTTAAGCATTTCTGCTGAGAGCCCTGCTGCCAATCAGCTGGGACCAATGCAAGTACTCTGATGGAGACAGTACTGAATTACCTTTTTCTAATAATAAAATAAACCTTGTATAACATGAACAAATAAAATTTGTGGATTTTTTTCCACTCTGTTTGGGTTAAATTCAGCTCTGTGTATGTGTGTGTGTTCAGTTATGTCTAACTCTATGTGACTCTCTGGGTCACAGTCTACCAGGTTCCTTTGTCCATGGGATTTCCCAGGCAAGAATATGGAATGGGTTGCCATTTCCTTCTCCAGGGAAACTTCTAGATCCAGGGATTGAGCCCAGGTCTTCTGTATCTCCTGCACTGGCAGGTGTATTCTTTACCACTGAGCCACTTGGAAAGCCTAAATTTTGCTATAACATCTATCTATCAAAGATTACTGATCAATAAAAAAAATAATTATATATTAATAAGGTGTCTATCCCAAAATCAAGAGGGAAAAAACTTTTGGAACATAAGGCACTTTGTTCTGGGGGCCAGTATGATAAACTAACAACAACAACAGCAACAAAGACAACTCTTCAACTAAATAGAGAATTTTTTGAATAAATGAAAAGCAACGTACTTTAATAGCAGGTGTTTTCATTTTAATGATTTTATTGAAATGTATTGAAAATTTGAAAATAAAATTTAGACATTTGATACATTCAGAAATTAAATTTAGAAAAATTAAATAAAATACAGAGTTGAACGTTCCTTGTCATCCAATGCCAAGTAACAAATTTCTATTTAAAAGAAAATTTGGTGAAACAGTATACCTAGGAAGATGAAAGTAGTCTTTAGTCAATAATGCAGTGTTTACTCTGGGAGAACATTTCCCACTTGGTTATGGAAACGATGTGGTGGTGATGATGATAATGGTGGTGGCCGCAATGATGAAATACTAGTGGAGGAACACATGTGCCAGACTCACTTACGCAGTCCAGAAGTTCCGTATCTTTCAGTCTGCTATTTCCCTCTTTTCAAATTAGCTCCTTCCCTAGACATTGTCACAATGAGTGAAGTCAGATAAAGACAAATATCATATGATATTACTTCTATGAGGAATCTAAAACAAAGGTTGCAAATGAACTTATTTACAAAACAGAAATAGAGTCACAGGTGTAGAAAACAAATTATGGTTGCTTGGGAAAGGGCAAGGAGGTATACATTAAGAGACTGGGTTTGACATATGCACATTACTATATGTAAAAAGCCTCTTGATAAAAGTGAAAGAGGAGAGTGAAAAAGTTGGCTTAAAGCTCAACATTCAGAAAACTAAAATCATGGCATCTGGTCCCATCACTTCATGGGAAATAGATGGGAAAACAGTGAAAACAGTGTCAGACTTTATTTGGGGGGCTCCAAAATCACTGCAGATGGCGACTGCAACCATGAAATTAAAAGATGCTTACTCCTTGGAAGGAAAGTTATGACCTATCTAGATAGCATATTCAAAAGCAAGACATTACTCTGCCACCAAAGGTCCATCTAGTCAAGGCTTTGGTTTTTCCAGTAGTTATGTACGGATGTGAGAGGTAGACTATAAAGAAAGCTGAGTGCCGAAGAATTGATGCTTTTGAATTGTTGTGTGGAAAAAACTCTTGAGAGTCCCTTGGACTGCAAGGAGATCCAACCAGCCCATTCTAAAGGACAGCAGCCCTGGGTATTCTTTGGAAGGACTGATGCTAAACCTGAAACTCCATTACTTTGGCCACCACATGCGAAGAGTTGACTCATTGGAAAAGACTCTGATACTGGGAGGGATTGGGGGCAGGAGGAGAAGGGGATGACAGAGAATGAGATGGTTGGATGGCATCACCGACTTGATGGATGTTTGAGTGAACTCTGGGAGTTGGAGATGGACAGGGAGGCCTAGCATGCTTCAATTCATGGGGTTGCAAAGAGTCGCACATGACTGAACAACTGAACTGAATTGATATATAAAATAGATAACTAATAAGAACCTACTGTATAGCACAGTAGGCTCTACTCAGTACTCTGTAATGACCTATATGGGAAAGGAATCTAAAAAACAGTGGATATATGTATACGTGTAATATGTGTAACTGGTTTACTTTACTGTATACCTGAAACTAACACAATGTTTTGAATCAACTATACTCCAATAAATTATTTTTAGAAAAATTAGGTCCTTTCAAACACTTCTAAAGAAAGTCTACATTTAATGTAATGTCTTCCAATAGATCACACAGGGATTAGTAAAGACAAAAACCAATAGAAATAGCAAGGAAATTAATAATAAATAAAATTCTATTCTTTTTTTATTGTGTCTTAGAAAGGTAATAACAGCCACAAATCTGCCCTTCTATATGACCGTTGGACAAGAAAGCCTGAACTGCTGCAGTCTGTGGGGGTGCAAAGAGTCAGACATGACTGAGCAACTGAACTGAACTGATATGATGGTTGCATGACTGCCATCAACAACCAACTCAACAAGTTCAATATTTTCAATCAGCAAAGAACTTGGCTCTACCTCTCACTGACATTCTTGACAATTATTTAACCTCTTCTATGCCTCAGTTTACACATCTGTAAAACGGGGATAATAATAATAGTAGTAGTCATCTCACAGAGTTTATAAAATATTTACATAAAATGAAATATATTATGCAATTAGTATCTTGCAAACACAGTAGTACAGAATAAACAGAGTATCATTTGCCCTTACTGTAACACTCATTGAGACTTGGGCACTGTGCTTCATAAATCTCAAGTTACCTAAAAGAATCACCTGATAGTAGTCATTGTAAGAACAAAAAATATAAAGCCAAATATTACTTAGTTAGCATTGAGGGATATTTCCTGCCTGAGATGCAGCTTGATCTAAGATGATACCATTATTAAATTCACTCAACTAAAGAGCCTTAACTGAACAATATATTGGTGAGTGATTTATCAGTAATGACTTGCTTTACCTAGGAAAGTCTTGAAACTAAGTGATTGTTGTCTGGATATGTAGGATAGCCTATAACAAGCACAAAAACAAACAAACAAACAAACCAAACAAGAGCTTTTACTTGAGACTGAAGTTCAGAATCACAGGCCCATATGAAATAAAAACCATAGATTCTTTAGCTCTTAGTTATGTCTAGTGGGCATATTCAGGTCAGTCACACAGGTTAATGTGTGATGGAGTAAGTGAATCAAAAGCAATATATAGATGACAGAATTCTCAGTAAAAGTTATATCCTCAATACACGGTAACTGATGAGCCAATGATGACAGAGACAATACCTGAATCAACCAATCAATTACTGTGAGGAGAGTGACGTCATCATCATGGGGGGTTGAGTCATTCATTTTGTCTCTCTGATTTACAACTAATCAGACATCCACAACTAGGGGAGTCGGGGGTAAAGGGGAAAGAAACAGCACAGTATACCAAGATGCCCAAGATATTCATTCTCTGTCTGAAAGTAGGTAGCTTGGACCACACAGCAAATGGAGCCTGCAGCAAGAGAGGCTGCCACGGCAGAAAAGGAGGTAGACCGCTAGCCAGCACGGCTTTACTGGCAGAGGAACCCAAAGGTGAAGGCTGTGAGGGAGGGTCTAGCTACAAATGCAGTAGCTGGAAAGACCAGTTATTCTCTCAAAAGGAGAACTGGAGTGACTGGAGGAAGGGAAAGGGAAGTAGGCAGACACAGAGGGCTGATGGTGTGTCCTGCACTCTGTTCCCTGGCAGTCAACAGGACTGCCCACAGTCCTCTGGGACTCCCTCACTTGATGACCCCCCCTATCAGGCCATGGGTACATCCAAAGCCCTAAGTGCTAAGTACACACCTCCCCATACCCCTCCCCTACTCTGTTGCCACCCTTGGTTTTGTTTTTTAACGTTCAACTTCCCAACCTTAGCACCTACAAGAGAAACCAAAAATGGGTGCTATAGCGCCACCTTCTGGAAAACAAAGGCACCTAACTACCAACCTACTGAATTACTAAAATAGTAGTCAATAAAACCTTGTCTAAATACGTATTCACTATTTCAAATGTGATGGTAGAAGCACTTTTCATTAAACACCATGAAAAATCACAATAATAAGCTATCACAAAAAGAAAAATGACAATTTTCTAGCAATGACTATTATGAAAAAATTAAAAGAGCTACGAGAAAACTCGGGAAGGCAATGCAATACTCTCAGGGATTAAATTAATGAACAGAAGGAGTACTTTAATACAGAATTTTAAATCCCAAAAAAGAACCAAATAGAAATTCTGCTGCTGAACATGAGATGGAGAATGCATTAGAAATAAAGCAGGTCACATGGTTGATTCATATTGTTGTACAGTGGATAGCAGCACAACATGGTACAGTAATTATCCTCCGTTAAAAAATAAAAAATAATTTTAAAAAAGAAGTAATAACTGAAAATTTTGAAACCTGTGGCTGCTGTGGCTGCTGCTAAGTCGCTTCAGTCGTGTCTGACTCTGTGTGACCCCAGAGACGGCAGCCCACCAGGCTCCCTGGGATTCTCCAGGCAAGAGTACTGGAGTGGGTATCCACTGCCTTCTCCAATGCATGAAAATGAAAAGTGAAAGTGAAGCCGCTGTCCGACTCCCAGCGACGCCATGGACTGCAGCCCACCAGGCTCCTCTGTCCATGGGATTCTCCAGGCAAGAGCACTGGAGTGGGTTGCCAAGAAACCTGTGGAGGCAACTGAATATACAAGTCAGTTCAGTTTCTCAGTCATGTCCGACTCTTTGAGACCCCATGAATTACAGCATGCCAG
>SJYC01033020.1:0-10860 GCA_006408675.1 Madoqua kirkii | reverse complement strand
CTCCTTAATTGCTTAGAAAAAAATTTTCAGAGCCAGAACTATAGTCTATTAATTCTTATTACTTGTTTCTTAATTATTACACACTCTATTCCTTGTATGGTCACTGTGAAGAGTAGAAACACACAAAAAGTCTAAAGGATTTAACTGTACTGGTTTTTTATGTTGTTTTTTTTGTTTGTTTTACTATAAGTGAAGTTTTTTATTGTGTTTCTTTTTTGTTTTTCTTCTCTCACCTCATTCATTCCTCTTTAGTGTTATGGGATGTTCTTTGCTTGTTTTGTTTTACTTTCTTTAATTAAAAAAAAAAACTTTTATTGAAGTATAGTTGATTTATAATGTGTGCCAATCTGTCCTGTACAGAAAAGTAATTCAGTTATACACATATATGTTTCATTTTTTATATTCTTTTCTATTATGGTTTATCACAGGAGATTGAATGTAGTTCCCTGTGCTATACAGCAGGACCTTGTTGTTTTTCCATCCTACATATAAGAGTTTACATCTGCTAACTTCAAACTCCCAGTCATTTCTTCCTCTACCCCCTCTCCTCGTGTTTTTCAAGGCTGATAAAATATGCTTAATTTTAAAAGTAAGGGTTTTAAGACCTTCTGAGAAAGAAAAAAAAATTCCTTACTTGCAAAGTAGTGATAAAGAGGCTTAGATAATTACTACTATGAGAAATTCCTCTAAGGGCACATACCTTGGAGAAAGGGTCAACATAATTAAAAAGCTATGTTCTACGTATAAAATGCTAAGTATGCAAAATCTCCAATAGTTTTTCCTCATGCCTCAGACTTACAGCACATATTTCCCCCCAGATTTAATAAGTTTCCACTGATTTCACAAAGTTGCTACACCCTTACATAAGTGTCTTTTTTAACACATTCAGCCTTCTCAATATTTTGTACATAGAGTAACATAAGATTACACTGATAATTGCAATCACATAAAATTTTTCCAACAGCTTGATTCTCTAAAGTGCAACTGAGAGTCGCTCAGTCACGTCTGACTCTTTGCGACCCCATGAACTATCCAGTCCATGGAATTCTCCAGGTAGAATACTGGAATGGGTAGCCTTTCTCTTACATAAGTGTCTTTTTTAACACATTCAGCCTTCTCAATATTTTGTACATAGAGTGACATAAGATTACACTGATAATTGCAATCACATAAAATTTTTCCAACAGCTTGATTCTCTAAAGTGCAACTGAGAGTCGCTCAGTCACGTCTGACTCTTTGCGACCCCATGAACTATCCAGTCCATGGAATTCTCCAGGTAGAATACTGGAATGGGTAGCCTTTCCCTTCTCCAAGAGATCTTGCCAACACAGGAATTGAACCCAGGTCTCCCACATTGCAGGTGGATTCTTTACCAGTTGAGCCACAAGAGAAGCCCAGTATGGTCTACAGCCATACCACCCTGAACATGACTGATCTCATCTGATTCTTTAAGTTCCATTTCAATTCATAGGTGTTTGAGCTATTGCTGACCTCTACTTCTTATGCAAATGAGCTTCTCCTTTTGAATATTACTATATAAATTATTCAACAAATCCCCATGCCTTACATGTATTATTTAACTTCAAAAAATGGTTAGGAGCTAAAATTTCCTTCAAAAACCACCTGTTTTAAAGATGAGCACCAGCTGCAGTCTTACAAAATCCAGAGATGTCTAAAAATTGTAAATGGCTTTACTACAACAAAATGCAAGCAGTGGGCACAGAAGAGGAGATCTGACCTGTATTTGACAGGTCTGGGCTTTCTTGAAACAATTAATAATTATTGCCAGAGCCTCCAGGAACTGAATTGCCCACATAAGTAGAAGGATCTGCCAACAGAGCTGATAATGGTGTTGGGTCCTGCCAGTTTTCAAATATCAAAAGAGGATCTCATGAGTCATAATGCCTCTCAGGATTGAGGAGGAGGTTAACAGTTTGATTTCTAGGAGCCATCAGAGATGAAGGGCCTTTAGGAAAATTTCGATTACAGACTCCTATAACTACACCTCGTTCTCAGCAGTGGGTGAGAATGAGTATACATCTATGTCCTCCTAATTCCTGAGAAGGGTCAAAAGAGAAAAGAGAAGAATAATTACCTAAAAATGATGTCATTTGGCAAATAGCACACAGTGCTGAAATGCACATAAATACAAACACTCAAGACAAACTTTATATGTATGTATAATTGTTGGAGGGAATATGTGAATTCAAATATGCATGGACAACACTAGACACTCTTGGAAATAATGATGGCTGTTCTAATTGATGAAGGGCTATTATTGGGAAATGAATTAAACCAGTTCTGTGTAGTTCCAAAGGCTTCTCAGGTGGCTCAGTGGTAAAGAATCTTCCTGCAATGTCAGAGACGTGGGTTTGATCCCTGGGTCAGGAATATCCCCTGGAGAAGGAATGGCAACTCACTCCATTATTCTTGCTTGAGAAATCCCACAGACAGAGGAGCCTGGCACACTATAGGCAATGGGATTGCAAAAGAGTCAGACACAACTTAGTGACTAAACAATGACAAAAATGTAGAGCTGAAGAGTAGAAAAATTAAAGAGTGAAAATTAAAGGGAAATTAATCTCAGTTCTGTGAAGAGAATAACCTTCTAAAATATTAAGTAAGTTTCCTTTCCTATATTTTTCTCTGAGAACTTTCCATCATCTCTACTGCAGTTTAGTTTTCCTTTTTATGACACATCTATTAAGCTCTTTGTTATTTCCTGATGCTTGAACTTCTTAGAAATTAATTTGGCAATGCAAAAAATTTTTTTCAGGTTCTATAGCAATGCAAGTATATATTAAGTCAGTAAGATGGATAGCTGGTTAAAACAAAGATGTGATTAATTTTATGATGTTTTTTTATAATGGGTATAATTTTACATTATTTAATGAATAGTCATCTTTTCCTTTGAGGAAGTATAAAACAATATGTGTCACAAGTATTCAACAGATGTTCTGAGTAATTGTGCCCTTGATTTCTTGGCAGTCCACCATGAACGTAAAATTTTTGTAAATAATCAAGAACAATGCCTCCAACTGGTCCCTTGAGAAAATAAATATCATAGCTGCCAACAGCCACCGTTTCTAACCACTGATCTATATTAGAGGATGCATCACTGACTCAATGGACATGAACTTGGACAAACTTCAGCAGATAGTGAGAGACAGGGAGGCGTGACATGCTGTAGTCCACAGAGTCGCAAAGAGTCAGACATGACTTAGCAACTGAACAACAGCAACAGCAATAGAGATCTATATATGCTCACATCAAAATATGTACAACTGCACCATTCCAATGGCACCCCACTCCAGTACTCTTGCCTGGAGAATCCCATGGACGGAGGAGCCTGCTAGGCTCCAGTCCATGGGGTCGCTAAGAGTCAGACATGACTGATGCAACTTAGCAGCAGCAGCACCATTCCAAAGAGCCACAAAGAGGTAAAACTATTACTAAATGACAAAAATTCTCTTGTTAACAGACAGCACCCTTGATCTTCTCTCCTAACTGCATAGGATGAAAATCTCTACTACTATGTGGGAAAACATGGTTGTAAAACCACTGATTAACATCTATTTTACCTTAGGTAGCGCTATGGTTCTTTCCCAGTTAATATGTGAAAAAGAATACGAAGAAAACACACACAGAGTCTCTGTATCTCATCAAGAAGCCCCGGGCCCTTGAGACTGGATCCAGTTCATCTCAGTGAGCCCACATTCCCTTGTGACGTGAAAGGGTTACAATAGCCTTTACACCCATTTCTCTCCATCTCATATCTCTATCTGAGATGAGGCAGAGTATCCAAACTATTGCTTGCCATCTGAATTTTGATAGACCCTGAAAAAGATTCCATGTTGGAAACAAGAATTGCCAACCCCATGGCACAGGGGTCTGCTGATACTAAACCAGAGAATCTGACTGATTCCGTTTCATGTATTTCACTGATGTTCATTAGGGCTGGTGTTAGACATGGGTGCATAGTCTGTTGGAGAAAATATAAATAGCTTTGAGAACAGTGCTCATACATGATTTGAGCATAAACCAACTTTGCCCCTCACCACCTGCTTTAACATCTCACAGAACATGCTTCATGAAATGCTTCATGAAAAACAGTTTCACAAACACTGGTTCAGTCATTAGAGGCACACATGCATACACACTTAGGCACATGCACACTCATATCTTTAAATAGCACCAAGGAATGGCCTAATATATGAGAGTCTAATGACATTTTATGGACACACAAATTTTTGTAATAACAAATGCTAAATCACAAGGGCAAGTTAGAAAGATGAAATAAATGTGTATCAAGCCTGAATAACAAAGATTTGCCCAAAAGGCCTAAAATATTTATACTCTTTGAACAAATTAGTCTGAAATCTGACTCAGGGAAAAAGTAGAAAATGCAGGCCAATGTTTATGTCCTCTAATTTTTTACTTGCAATGTTATTTATAGTAATTAAAAAAAAAACTAGGAGTAACATAAATAGCCAACAATAGGGGAATCAAATACATTTATGATAACTCCATTTACTCAGACTATTAGTGATTAAAAATTATCTTTCCTATAATGTCAAAAGAAGTTTCTGATATAATGTTTGGGGGGAAATCAACTGGATTCAGTATGGTACAGAGGGGATAATCTCAACGTACAAAGGCATAGGCACACAGAAGAGAGTTGAGCAGAAACATATCAAAATGATAAAGTATTTCTAAAGAGTGAGTGAGATAATGCATAAGTGCTCTTTTCTTCTTTATACATTCTGGTATTGATAAAAAAAATTTTTCACAGTTGGCAAATCTTGTTTTTATTGGCAGGAAACAAAAACAAACTTTGCTTCCTTATAAAGTTGTCAGTAACTGTTTCCTGGAGAAGTCACTCTCTGGGCTTTTTGTCTTGAAGCAATGCTGCTTTCTCTAATGACATTTCCCCCAAACTTAATTAGTGATTGTGGAAATGAGAGAAAAAAACACTTAAAGAATATGATCTCCTCAAACATCTTTTATTTAAAACGAGTTTTGATTGTCATGACACCTCTGGGGTAACTTGACCATTCAGGAGAAAAAATTTTCCTCCTGGAGCAGTGAAAGACAATCCCAGGCTTTACCTCTTGGGATCTTTGGCTTCCTCTCACCTCCTTCAAGATGTCAATCAAGCTCCCGATGGTCTGGGTAACACTGAATCTAAAGCAGACCATTATTAGTTTGTCTCGCCAGCCCTGAGAATGTTAGGCTCTCTGGGAATTAAAGAGCAATATGGTTGCTAGGCACTGCTGTCTCAGATGTACGACTTCATTAACTCCACATTGCACAAGACGCAGAAACAGAGCCCTGGGAAGCGGGAACAGGCGTCCAAGTTACAATCTCTTTTCAGCCGGTGTGAAAGGATTTTTCCTAAACTGAATGGAGGAAAAGAAGCTTCTGTGCAGCAAATTGGATAAATATGTATCTAAAAATAGTACAACAATTAGAAAATATGTTGATGTCTCCCCCAACCGCCACTGTGTCTTCCATCCAGCCTTCCATGAGCCATGACACAACTGTTGTGTGACTGTGTGTGTCTGTCTGAAATTAATGGTTCAGAGCACTGCATGTGAAATCTAATTTTTGGCTTTATCAGCTTCAAAAAGTGTTTATTTCATAAACTATTTGAGCATCTATTATGTGGATAACACTGGACTGTAGGTGAAACCAAGGAAGTAGAAAATATATCAATGAACCATGGTTCACACACACAGTCAGGGAAACAACCAAATTTCCCTTTTGGCCAAAGAGTATTACAACAAAAGTGTCACTTCTAAATGCATGTGTCTCTTAGCATACTTTTCCTCTATATCTTTCTTCCTTATTCTTTCAAAAAATAACTGGTCTCATCAAAAATAAGTAATAAACAAATGTGAATTATTCTAGGAGCTATATACAAAAGCTACAAAAATGATTGAGAAGAGAAAGAGATGAAAAATCCATACAGAGATGAAGAGTTTAGGCAAGTTATTCAATTATTTTAAAAATTATTTTAAAGTAACTTAAAAGTAATTTGAAAATAAAGCATAAGATCTATTTTAAGATGAAAAATTGAGCTGATGGTGCTCAAAAAATAGAGGAAGAAAACTAGGGACAAAGAACTAAGCATAAAAAAATCACAAAAATAAAATAGAAATGATCAAGCAGATGATAGATAGGAAAAGAAATAAAGTTCTCTGATACATACCTAGTGTTCATAATGCAGAAAACAGAACAAGTGGAACGAGGGAAATATTCAAATATATCATAGAGGAAAACGTTATTGAGGTAAAAATTAAAACTGAAGATTGAAATGGCTCATCATGTACCAGGGGGAGAAAAGCAGATAGTTATCAAAATTAGGATGAGTCCTTGGGAAATCTGACAAAAATATTTTATGAAAATGAGCAACATCAAGATATATTTAGAGAAAGGCACACAATTACAAAGATTAAAAAACAAATCATAAGGGACTTAGTAGGGAAAAAAGGCAAGGTGCATATAAACCAAGCAAGGAGGTAGGAGAAAGAATGAACTTGACGGTTAATTTCTTCACTTTTTATGGTGCTGTCTAAAGTGGAAACATGTAGTTAAATATGAATAAACAAAGACAGAAATGAACGCTCTAACGTTTATTTCTTTAGTTTTAGGGAGATTTTTAAAGACCCAATCAATCTTACTTATGGTAGAGAAACATTTATCTAAAGTCTTTCCTTCAGATGATTTTGCCAAGCCTTTTTATTTCAGAGGACTGTACTTTTGCTACATGTAATTAAAATTAAAGCTTAAAAATTGAAGGTAGTCTACTGTTGGACTTTCCAATCTGTGCTAGTGGTAAAGAACTCACCTGCCAATGCAGGAGATGTAAGAAATGCAGGTTCAGTCCCTGGATTGGGACGATACCCTGGAGGAAGGCACGGCACCCCACTCCAGAATTTTTACCTGGAGAATTCCATCGACAGAGGAACCCGACAGGCTATGGCCCGGAGGGTCCCAAGAGTCAGCCATGAGCAAAGCAACATGGTGTGCACAGTCCACTGCTCTCCATCATTCTTCTAAAACACCGTTTAAAAACCTCTCTCTCCACATATGGGTTGAAAGATGTTTGAAATGATGCTATTGTATTTGGTTATTTCTGAGTTATGAAATCTGAAAATTTCTTTTTAACTTTACTTTCTACCCTGTACTTTTCTACACTGCTTGAATCTGCATCAAAATATGAAAACAGCAGTTGTGTGTTAACAAATACAGTTAACTTGAAATGCTTTCTTGAGGAAAAATAAACAATTTGTATATATTTAATGTGCCCATCAGCATCTGCTGACCGGTGTCATGACTGCAGGCAATGGCTAAACCGAGGGCCCTATACAAAGAACATCACTCTAAGAAACACACCGCATGAAAGGAAACACGGGAAATTCATGTGTCCACTCTCTATACCTATCAAAAGTGAGGATTACAAATATTTGCTACATCAGTCCTTCCTGGTCACTTACACAGTACTCCAGAGTACATTGGATCATTTTTCTTTCTTTAGCTACTTTTTTATTCAAGGAACTGAAGCCTCCATAGAAATACTCACACTTTGACATTAATCCACACTTACAAAAAAAATTCAGCACAGAGGTTAAAAATTCACAATGAGTTTTTTGATGAGAGCTATTATCTTTTAGTTACATTGTAGATGTCCAAATAGGCATACTTTTCTTAATCTTTAAGCAATTTTCTTGCTTGAGACCCTCAGAATTCTAAGATTGGGGTGACCCTCCACAATGATCTTCCTGTTCTTCACCTCTGTTCTTTTCCTCAAACCCCATTTCCCTATTCATTATCTATGGTGTATGCCATTCAGAATAATCTTTCTAAAAATCAAATCCATTTTTCTAACTCTATTCTTAAAATTCTTTAATAAAGACCCAATGCCTGTCCTGTAACATCAAACCCTGTCATGTCATAGAAGGTTAGTTTTCTCCTTTTTTTAATAAACAAATTTTAGAAGAGAAAAAACGTCTCCCCCATAGGCATCTTTATTCTTTTTCATCATGGTTTATCACAGGATATTGAAAGAGTTCCCTGTGTTATACAGTAGGACTTTGTCATTTATTCATTCTATATGTACTAGTTAGCATTGGCTAATCCCAAATTCCCAATCTTTCCCTTCTGTTGCAGGAATTGAGAAGCACTTTACTTTGTGACACGTCTGCCACAAATGATGCCTCTACTTGACATATTCAGGATGGTAAGAGCTGCTTGTTGCTTTTTTTGTACTTTTAGTCATTACATGATTTAATTTCCATGGCATGAGTGTTCACTGAGGACAGATTGTTCCTTTGCACAAGGAATAACCATGGCCTCTCTCCCCCTTTGATTAAATCCACCCCTGAGGAGATGGAGATGGATCTGTTTGATAAATTCAAGGAAAACAAACTGGAGTATGCAACGGTGAGCATCATCCCTCTTCCTCCGGGCTCTAGGCAGTAAGCTGCTCATGGGAAACATGATCTGCTCCTCTTCTGAGTCTCTGTGTCTCTGTACTGATCCTTTGACTGGGCAAAGGAAGCTGATTATTAAAACTTCAGAATTAATTAACTTATTTGGGTACAAAAACTAAAGTCACATGCTCAACTTAGCCACTATCAGAAAAAAGAAAAAAAGGAGAGACAGAGAAATTATGCCCCTTTGCACCTTTTCCCCTCCTCAACCTTTTCAGAATCCTGAAAAGGATTCTGATGGGAAGAAGCGTTATTACTGTTGTTTTTAGTCACTAAGTCATATCCAACTCTTTTGGGACACCATGGACTGTAGCCCACAGGCTCCTCTGTCCATGGGATTTCCCAGGCAAGAGTACTAAAGAGGATTGCCATTTCCTTCTCCAGGGCGTCTTTCCAATCCAGGGATCGAAGTCACATCTCCTGCATTGGCAGGTAGATTCTTTACTACTGAGCCACCTGGTGGTGTTCAGTCACTGAGTCATATATGATACTTTGTAACCCCATGGACTGCAGCACGCTAGGCCTCCCTGTCTCTCACTATCTCCTGAAGTTTGCCCCAAGTTCATGTCCATTCAATTGGTGATGTCAAATAAACATATCCTCTGTCGCCCTCTTCTTCTTCTGCCTTCAATTTTCCCACCATCAGGGTCTTTTCGAATGAACTGAGTGTTCACATGGGATTTCCTGGGGAGGAATACTGCAGCAGGTTGCCATTTCCTTCTCAGGGGAATATTCCTGGCCCAGGGATCACACCCCAGTCCCCTGCATTGGCAGGCACTGGTAAGCAGATTCTTTACTGCTAAGCCACCTAGAAGGGTACTGTCTACTGAATGTTTCCCCAGTGACCTCAATAAAACTCATTTAGGCATTGAATAAAAGGTCACCGAAGCATTACACTTTACCAAGTATCGTTGATGAGTGCTGTGATATGGATTACATACTTTGGTCTTACAACCGTTTACCTCGGAGAAGGCAATGGCACCCCATTCCAGTACTCTTGCCTGGAAAATCCCATGGATGGAGGAGCCTGGTAGGCTGCAGTCCATGGGGTCGCTAAGAGTCGGGCACGACTGAGCAACTTCACTTTGACTTTTCACCTTCATGCATTGGAGAAGGAAATGGCAACCCATTCCAGTATTCTTGCCTGGAGAATCCCAGGGACGGGGGAGCCTGGTGGGTTGCCGTCTATGGGGTCACACAGAGTCGGACACGACTGAAGCGACTTAGCAGCAGCAGCAGCAACCTCAGTCACTCAGCCTTTGGCTCCACAAACCCCTTCACCACCCTGGATCCTCAACATTGATGTGTATCCACTGAGCTTGGTAGGGAAGGGAAGAGTCCCTACTCCAATTTGTAAAATAATAATGAAATGGAAATGTCAGGATAATCAAGAGACACAACCAGTAAAGTGTTTTGCATATGCTGACTTTCCTATGGAATGTAGCATTCAAACAATTTTGAGTTATCAGATTTACACACTCATTTGAACTTTCCATCCAAACATGGGAAACATCAGTGATGCAAATGGTTCTGGAACCTGAAACTGAAGTTTCTAGCTTGGTAATTAAGGGTAGATGACAGAAAGGGGGTTTCCTGACTATAGCGGAGCTATTCTGGAGAATTTTTAACCAATAGTTCCTGCTTGGGAACAAAAGAATATGATGAATCTTTTTATTTTCCCTGGCATATGATTCAGAGGCCTTGTTAAAAACGATTTACATTTACTTCACCATGATGAAATCCCACTAGAATTTGATCCATAGAAGAATACCATTACATTCTTGTTTTGAATTGTTTTGAAAAGAACCTATGCTCTCCCTAAAAAAAAAATTAGAGAAACATACTTATCTAAAGGGTAAGCCAGTGGGATTATTAAAAGAAGAGTTTACCAAAAAAGGAGTCTCATAAAAGGATTTACTTGTTATTTCTTATCACTTAATATATATTTCCGTCTAGTCAAGGCTGTGGTTTTTCCTGTGGTCATGTGTGGCTGTGAGAGTTGGACTGTGAAGAAGGCTGAGTGCCAAAGAATTGATGCTTTTGAACTGTGGTGTGGGAGAAGACTCTTGAGAGTCCCTTGGACTGCAAGGAGATCCAACCAGTCCATCCTGAAGGAGATCAACCCTGGGATTTCTTTGGAAGGAATGATGCTAAAGCTGAAACTCCAGTACTTCAGCCACCTCATGTGAAGAGTTTACTCATTGGAAAAGATTCTGATGCTAGGAGGGATTGTGGGCAGGAGGAGAAGGGGATGACTGAGGATGAGATGGCTGGATGGCATCACGGACTCGATGGACATGAGTCTGAGTGAACTCCGGGAGTTGGTGATGGACAGGGAGGCCTGGCGTGCTGCGATTCATGGGGT
>SJYC01033018.1:0-39624 GCA_006408675.1 Madoqua kirkii | reverse complement strand
AATTTTGGGCATCACTTTACTAGCGTGTGAAAGTGAAGTCACTCAGTTGTATCCGACTCTCTGTGACCTCATGGACTGTAGTCTACGAATCCATGGGATTCTCCACGCAAGAATACTGGAGTGGGTTGCCATTTGGCATTGCCTTTCTTTGGAATTGGAAGGAAAACGGTCTTTTTCCAGTCCTCTGGCCACTTGAGTTTTCCAGATTTGCTAGCATATTTAGTGCAGCACCTTCGTAGCATCATCTTCCGGATTTGAAACATCTCAACTAGAATTCTGTTACCTGAACTAGTTTTGTTCATAGTGATGCTTTCTGAGGCCCACATGACTTCATATTCCAAGATGTTCAGCTCTAGGTGAGTGATCACACCATTGTGATTATCTGGGTCATGAAGATCTTTTTTGTACAGTTATTCTGTATATTCTTGCCACCTCTTCTTATATCTTCTGCTTCTGTTAGGTTCATACCATTTCTGTCCTTTATTGTGTCCATATTTGCATGAAATGTTCCCTCGATATCTCTAATTTTCTTGAAGAAATCTCTAGTCTTTCCCCATTCTGTTGTTTTCCTCTATTTTTGCACTGATGGCTGAGGAAGGCTTTTTTCTCTCTCCTTGCTATTCTTTGGAATTCTGCATTCAAATGGGTATATCTTTCCTTTTTCCCTTTGCTTTTCACTTCTCTGCTTTCCCCAGCTATTTATAAGGCCTCCTCAGACAACCATTTTGCTTTTTTGCATTTCTTTTCCATGGGGACAATCTATTAAAGTATATAATAAACTTGAAATTTAGCATTCTTATTTGATTAATTCTTCTAAAACATCAGAAAGGAAATTTATAGGTGGAGAAGCCAGACAAATAACTTCTAATTTGTAATAAATGAAACAAACCTCTTCCAAGGAAATATAGTTCAAAAATCAAATCAATATCCCATTTTAGTTAAATTTTCCCATTAAAAGTGAAATTAGTAGTGAGTGTCAGCCAGCATACCAATATTTCAACTTAATCTGAAAGTGCTACTTTCTGAAAGCATAATGTCTGCCAGTAGAATGGACTGAGAAATTTTTGGTAGGTTAGTGAAGTCAGAGTTTGAAGAGATCTTTTATTTCTTCCAGAAGAAATTATATTTCTCTAGTGAGAATATAATTTATCAATAAGCATCTAACAAAAGTAACCAGATGCATCTTTCTCAGCTTTAATCAAATTTCTGAGAAATTAAATACAGAAAACCTAAATTTAGGGCACCCCACACCAGTATTTTTTCCCAGAGCATCCCATGGACGAAGGAGCCTGGCAGGCTACAGTTGATAGTGTTGCAAAGAATCGGACATGACCAAGCACCTAGGCACATATGTACGCAAGTGTGCTTTTGCAGAAATGTGCTTCTATACCAGATAGAAATAATAGGTTTGAAATGTGACCAAATCCATTACCTAAGTCAGCTCAATAGAAGTAGCAGCAAATTCAGAATTGCAGAGCTATCAGTCTCCATGTGGCTGAATAAGTGTCAAACAGACCACAAGCCAAGCTAAGCAAATCC
Organism: Madoqua kirkii; assembly: GCA_006408675.1. Classification (NCBI taxonomy): domain Eukaryota; kingdom Metazoa; phylum Chordata; class Mammalia; order Artiodactyla; family Bovidae; genus Madoqua; species Madoqua kirkii. Next base: position 38,085 of record SJYC01033018.1, on the reverse strand, counting down.
ATTACATTTAGATCAGTGCTCTACCCAGTGACTGTGTGAAGCCCTTGATGACTCTGCGAAGGCTTCACCTATTTGGTATGAACTATAATTTGCATAAAATAATGTATGGGATTGTGTTGAAAACAGCAAATCTACAGGATGAATCTAAATTTCTGGAGTTAGACTGAAAAACTTGAGGTTTCTTTTCATTCTCTTTATTGATCTGTCAACCTCCCGAGTTTCAGGTTTATTTTCTGCCAATATGTCGCCAAATAATGGGCAGGTTAGAAGATGAAAATTTTCAAATATTGAGCTTCATGGAGAAAATGGGTCTATAAAAATACCAATAAAGTGTTACTATTCATAATGTCATAATAGAAGAGAAATAATACACACTGAAATCTAAATTTGATAGCAGAAAATGGCTTTCCATGGACTAGCCAATAAGCCCTTGAATCTTTCTGAATATACTGCAGTAAATGCACCATAAAAAATACCAAAAATTAGAAGATAGTAAGTTACTCTTCTAAGTAATGATTTATTTTATTTTACTTGGCTTCATAGGCTGGGAATTTATGTTCAACTTTTAATTCTCAAGGATTTAAAGGGAAAAGAAACTACTTGCCCTTTTTTTTTTCTCTTTCTGCCTCCATTTTCTAGTTTAAATAAGAACGTCTTCTGCAAGGCTTCCCTGGTGGCTCAGTGGTAAAGAATCTGCCTGCCAATGCAGGAGATACAGAGAACACAGGTTCAATCTTTGATCCGAAAGTTCCCACATGATTTGGAGGAACTAAGCCTGTGAGCCACAACTACTGAGCCTGTACTCTAGAGCTCATAATTTTCAAGTAGAGAAGACAGCACAATGAGCAGCCAGTGCATCACAGCCAGATATTAGGCCCCACTTGCCACAATTAGAAAAGGCCTGTGCAGGAAGGAAGGCCCAGTACAGGCAAAAGAAATAAATAAAATTACTTTTTTCAAAAAGAACCTCTTCTGCTTAAGCATTAAATACAAATATTTGTATTTTATGATATGCTATCTAAATCTTTTAATTCGCTAGTGCTGCTGCTAAGTAGCTTCAGTCATGTCCGACTCTGTGTGACTCCATAGACAGCTGCCCACCAGGCTCCCCCATCCCAGGGAGTCTCCAGGCAAGAACACTGGAGTGGGTTGCCATTTCCTTCTCCAATGCATGGAAGTGAAAAATGAAAGTGAAGTCGCTCATTCCTGTCCAACTCTTTGCAACCCCATGGACTGCAACCTACGAGGCTCCTCCATCCATGGGATTTGCCAAGCAAGAGTACTGGAGTGGCATGCCACTGCCTTCTCAGTAATTCACTAATATATTCACACAAAAAGCAATTTTTATCAGGCACCTGGTCTGTGCCAGGAATGTTCTGATACCTATAAGGTATGTTTTAGAAGTTGCTACACAATCAGGTCCAGTACATAATTTGTGGATGTAGTGAAAATTAAAGAATATAAAGTTCTTTGTACAAAATTTGTTAAGAATTCACTAACCAGGGATAAGACACACTGCATGCTCATGAAACAGCCTCACATGGGACATTAGCACTGAAACGTCATTACTCTTCTCAGGGTGGAAAAAAATGATTAATGTGCATTTAGAATGGTTAAGGAACTGTGAAATAATAGGAAAAGGCAACCAAGCCCTTCACTGGCAGCTTGTGTGTTTGCATTTTTTGCACATTGCTTTATTGAAATTCATATGCATGAATTTCTAGGAAGAGTTAGTGATGTATTTTGATAATGTTATTACCCAAATACTTCATTTTTCTGCTTAAAGAACTGAATACTTCAGAGATTAAGAAGTGTAAGTGGTAGCCTCTGTAATATGACTGTAGAGCTCATTCCACGTTAAGAATAACACCTTACTCGGAAGTGGGTAAACAGTTAATAAAACTGAGACTGTCTCCACGAACTGGACTGTCAAATGCAGAAGTACGGTCAGCTATAAGCACAGAAAGGGAAGGCTTTTGCTGCTACAAAACAATACAGAAGCAGAATAAGATGAAAATAAACTACCTTTGATCAGGTCAACAAATATTGAATTGAACACCTCCAATGTATCAGGTGCTTCCCAGGTGGCTCAGTGGTAAAGAATCTACCTCCCAATGCAGGAAACTCAGGAGACGTGGGTTCGATCCCTGGATCGGGAAGATCCCCTGGAAAAGGAAATGGCAACCCACTCCAGTATTCTTGCCTGGGAAATCCCACAGACAGAAAAGCCTGGCAGGCTACAGTCCGTGGGGTCACAAAGAGTGGAACACAACTGATCGAGCATGCACCCACAATACACTGGGTACTCTTCCAGGGGTCAGACGTACATCTGTGAACAGAACAGACGAAGGCCTCCATCCTCGTGCAGCTCACAGTCTACCAAGGTGGCACATGAGAAAGTTGACACACACATATGAATATGTGTATCTTTCTTTGCAGCTTATATCAAAAGAATTTTCTCTTGATAGGCAGGTACCTTTAATTTTTATTTGCTTTTTTGCTTATTCATTCAACAAAAGCTTACCAAATAGCCTTTAAGATCTAGGCACTATGCTAGAATTTCCAGGCTTCCCTGATAGCTCAGCTGATAAAGATCCTATCTACAATGCAGGAGACTCCAATTCAATTCCTGGGTCAGGAAGATCTGCTGGAGAAAGGATAGGCTACCCACTTCAGTATTCTTGGGCTTCCCTGGTGGTTCCACTGGTAAAGAATCTGCCTGCAGTGCACAAGACCTGGGTCTGATCCCTGGGTTGAGAACATCCCCTGGAGAAAGGAACAGCTACCAACTTGTGTATACTGGTCTGGAGAATTTCATAGACTGTATAGTTCATGAAGGTCACAAAGAGTTGGACACTACTGAGCGACTTTCACTTTCATGCTAGGATTCAGAGTTGAATCTATAACTATACAGTTGTAGTTTTAAATTATGTCATTATTATAAGAAAAGTAACTTAGATTCCACCTGAGCTTACTCTCCATTATGTGTGCCTTCAAAAGGCTTCATTTTCCAACCCAGTGATTTCAAATATATGGCGCCTATACTATTATTCTCTCTTTTGACTGAGACAAAAATCACTAGTGAATTTGGGCTCTGCTTTCCACTGCACTTATACATAACCTCAAAATTCTGCTAAGGTTTACCCTTCAAACTTTCCACAGTCAAATCCATAATTGTCTAATGAGGTGAAAACATTTGCCACTTCTGCCTAACCGTGGACTTCAAAACTCACAGTTGATTTCTAAATTATAGGTATAATATTTAAGTAAATCTAATAAGCTGCATTGCTCAAGGTAAGCTAATTATTGTTTTTAAAAAAGTTTCACATGTATACTATCATGTAAGAAACGAATCACTAGTCTAGGTTCGATACAGGATACAGGATGATTGCGGCTGGTGCACTGGGATGACCCAGAGAGATGATATGGGGAGGGAGGTGGCAGGGGGGTTCAGGGTTGGGAACTCATGTACACTTGTGGTGGATTCATGTCAGTGTATGGCAAAACCAATACAGTATTGTAAAGTAAAAAAAAATAATAAATTAATTAATTAAATTTTAAAAAGGAAAAAAATTAAAAAGTTTCAAAATCTTTTTGACTCAATATTATAAAAATTAATTTGTATTCACTTCATAGTCCTAAGAAAATGGCCAAGGGGCTTTAGGGCTTCACCCTCCTATTCCCATTCAGGGAATCAGTTGTTTTTTTCAATCTAGTCTCTCAACCATTTCCAGCCTTGAAATTATCTACCGAATCCTCCTTCAAGGGCCATTTTAATGGGAAAAGGATGTGAAGAAAGAATTTTGTGTGCACGGCCTATTTGTGCCATATTGTATTTTTTGTGCACATTTGATTGGTCAGAATTCAATCATGTGACTGTGCTTTCCAGGTGCCAGACAGAGTAGCAACAGGCTACCTGTCTGTGTGCCTAAGAGAGAAGTGAAATGAGATGTGGGGAGTATGGGCCCACCAGGCTCCTCTGTCCATGGGGATTCTCCAGGTAAGAATACTGGAGTGGGTTGCTATGCCCCCCTCCAGGGGATCTTCCCAAACTAGAGACTGAAACCAGGTCTCCTGCATTGCAGGCGGATTTTTTTTTTTTACCATCTGAGCCATCAGGGAAGCCCAAGAATACTGGAATGGGTAGCTTATCCCTTCTCCAAGGGGAACTTCCCAACTCAGGAATCAAACCAGCTCTCCTGAATTGTAGGCAATTCTTTACCAGCTGAGCTACCTCGGAAGCCCACATTATACAGTCTATTAAATGACAATACTTCGGCCACTTGATGTAAAGAAATGACTCACTGGAAAAAACCCTGATGCTGGGAAAGATTGAAGGCAGAAGGAAAAGGGGACAATAGAGGATGAGATGGTGGGATGGCATCACTGACTTGAAGGACATGAGTTTGAGCAAGTTTCAGGAGTTGATGATGGACAGGGAAGCCTGGCAAGCTATAGTCCATTGGGTTACAAAGAGTCAGACACAACTGAGTGACTGAAATGAGAGTTGTGTCTAAAAAAAGAAAGTAAAAACCCCAATTCAAAACTACTTTATTGGTTAAAATTGCTAACCATCATCTGAGTCTTCAGCAAATTGTAGTAGTAACATCAAAGATCATCATGGTGACAGAAATCATAACAAATATAATAAGTATTGAAATATTGCATGCATTACCAAAAAATGTGACTCAGACAGGAAGTGAGAAAATCCTATTGGAAGAATGACACCTATCGACTTGATCAATGCAGGGTTGCCACAAACCATTAATATATAAAAAACACAATATTTGTGACTTGTGGTAAGCAAAGTGCAATAAAATGAGGTATACCTGTGTACAACATTTCCATACCGCATCAGACTCACGCAGGGTGAGATGGTGATGCATACTGAAAATGTGAACTTAATTTACTACCAATAAATAATTCTCAGCTTATAGAACTCAAATATTTAATAATACTTTGAATTAGGTGTTAGTGACCTGTATCTCCAAATACTGCTACATCTGTGTAACACTGTCCATTGTCATGAAAATACTATTATTGTTTGAACCAATAGTTACTACCAGGGAAGTTTTGTTTGTAGTTATAGTTATGAAATTTGTGTACATGTCTTTTTTAAAATTTTCTATATGAAAAAATGTATAAATGTAGGTCTAAGTTCTAAGGAAGTTGCATCCTTTTTAGGTCAATTTAGGTATGTAAATTAGGGCTGGAAGTCTGGTTAGACATTCTATTTCTGGGACTAGTTAGTCTTGTCAACCAGTAATAGACTTCTTGAAAGCACTAAAATAACATTTTCCAATCTTCTCAAAAAAACATAGAGAACCATTACGATGATAACCAATGAGAGTGAATTTCATGGTAAAATGGTTCCCATAGACATTTATTTCACAGGATTTTGGTGAAAATAAAGGACCTGCATATTAAAAAAGGCAACAACAGTAAAAACCCTGCCACCAGTATTTCATAATGAAATAAGATATTTCAAGCTGGAAGGAATCCTAGAGATGATAAAGTGCATTAATGTGCTTCTGGGACCTACAAACCGCATTTGTCCCCTCTCTTTGGTGTGGCTCAGGAAGGAGGCCTGACAGGGCCAAATTCTACTTACTGTTTTCCAACCTTTAGAAATCTTTGCTGGTCAATGTTTGCAGCTCTACTCCTTAGGTCTGATTATTAGGGAAAAACAAGTTGATTGAAACTACTGGGCAAGCAATGTAAGAAATGATCTGCTTGGTGTGGTATATAGGAGGAAAGAAACAGCAAGTGGCAATGTGTGTGACAGCCTGTTTTCTAAATAAAACACAAGATACATCTATGGCCACTACCAAGAGGAGAAAAGTGGCTGATGAAAATCATCTGTTCCAACATAAAAGGCCTGGGGAATAATGTTTTTAAGATTAAAAACATCACTGATTTTTCCCATTTGCACTGGGAAAATCTTGTTTTGAAGAATACAATATTGAGAACCACTATGTGATTTCAGTTAAGTTGTTCAGAAGACTAGAAAGGAGGCAAAACACACCAATTTCAGAAACAAATTCTAATTTAGTCTCAACATGCCATATGATCATGCTTTATTGCATTTTCTAAAATTTAATTCAAAAAGGAAACTTTATTCACAGAGAAAGAATAAATTTTACATATAGCTGGCTTCCCTGGTGGCTCAGACTGTAAAGAATCTGCCTGCCATGCAGGAGACCTGGGTTCAGTCCCTGAGTCAGGAAGATCCCCTGAAGAAGGGAAATAGCTATCCACACAATTATTCTGGACTGGAGAACTCCATGGACAGAGGAGCCTGGTGAGCTACAGTCCATAGGGTTGCAAAGAGTTAGACATGACTGAGAGATAACCAATGTATTTTCTGATTAAAAAAAATAAACATAACTAATAAAATTTCTATTTTGTTTCAAAGGATAATTTTCCTGTATTAATACTCATGCAAAATAGTGAGCCCACAATTGATCCAATCCAATGCCCCAACCATAAAGGCAAGAAAACAGGTATCTGGGGAGTTAGAGCAGCAGGATCCTATGGGGTCTTCCTGGCCCAGATCCCTCCCCCATTTCCTCTGCAGTAGCTGCAGTCCATGGGGTCCCTAAGATTCAGACGCGACTGAGCAACCTCACTTTCACTTTTCACTTTCATTCATTGGAGAAGGAAATGGCAACCCATGCCAGTGTTCTTGCCTGGAGAATCCCAGGGACGGGGGATCCTGGTGGGCTGCCGTTTAAGGGGTCGCACAGAGTCGGACACGACTGAAGTGACTTAGCAGCAGCAGCTCTTCTCTGAACAACTTGATAATAGTATTTGATGCACATTTTCTGAGTTACTTTACGGATGCCAGTTAAGCAGTGAAGTGAAGTGAAGTTGCTCAGTCATGTCCAACTGTTTGCGACCCCATGAACTGCAGCCTACCACATTCCTCCATCCATGGGATTTTCCAGGCAAGAGTACTGGAGTGGGTTGCCATTTCCTTCTCCAGAACATCTTCCCAACCCAGGGATCGAGCCCAGGTCTCCTGCATTGTAGACAGACGCTTTTACCATCTGAGCCACAGATGCCAGAACCCCCAGTAAATGGAAGAAATTAACTACTTGATGACCATGAATGCTTAGCCCCCAGACCTACTGGTTAAAGATTGATAATGTTAAACCCTGTGACACCACCCTGCTATCTCACAATTAACCAATCCGAGAACTGTACACAAGCTGATCAGATACCCTGGGATGTCCTACCTCACCTGGCCTTTAAAAATGCTTTGCTGAAACTCACTGGGAACTTTGGTCTTTTTGAGCACTAGCGGTCCCGGACTCCTTGCTTGGCCCTGTGAAAAACAATGCACTTTCCTTCACCACAACCCAGTGTCAACAGATTGGTTTTACTTTGTGCAAGTGGACCCAAGTTTATTAGTTGTTGTTGTTCAGCAGCTAAGTTATGTCTGACTCTTTGAGACCCCATGGACTGCAGTACACCAGGCTTCCCTGTCTTTCACCATCTCCAGGAGTCTGCTGAAACTCATGTCCATGGAGTCAGTGATGCTGTCTAACCATCTCATCCTCTGTAGCTCCCTTCTCCTCTTGCCCCCAATCTTTCTCAGCATAGGGGTCTTTTCCAATGAATCAGTTCTTCACATAAGGTGTCCAGAGTATTGGAGCTTCAGAATCAGTGCTCCCAATGAATATTCAGGATTGATTCCCTTTAGGATTGACTGATTTGATCTCCAAGTTGTCCAAGGGACTCTCAAGAGTTTTCTCTGGCATTACAACTTAAAGGCATTAATTATTCTGGCACTCGGTTTGGAAAGGAGTAGTTCAAGGCTGTACACTATCACCCTGTTTATTTTTGGTTCAGTAACAGAAGTTAAACATTTTTTCAAAACCACAAAATGAACGTATTCAACTGACATTACTAAATGATTCTTTAGAATGTGAATCCACAGTTCTTACTACTGAAATTAATAAGCTCAAATGAGATTTTTTTTGAATGTTGCTTTGTGTCTATACATAGCAGATGATGGCTGCTACTACTGCTAAGTCACTTCATTCATGCCCTACTCTGTGCGACCCTATAGACGGCAGCCTACCCGGCTCCCCTGTCCCTGGGATTTTCCAGGCAAGAACACTGGAGTAGGCTGCCATTTCCTTCTCCAATGGCTACTAATTATAATTTTTACATGTTCTAATTTGTACATTATTTACTTTAAACTACATTTTAGCTATGAATTGTAAGTCCAAATATACAAGATAAAATGTCTACCAATTCATTAAATCTCCAATAGTATTTTAAATATAGTTGCCTAGACACATCTGAAAATATGGAATAGATATTTTAATCACAAGAAAAAGTGTGATGATCCTGGTATTTAACAGTAAAGAGTGAGATATGTTTACTGATGCTGATGCTGGAGGCAAAACACACCAATTTCAGAAACAAATTCTAATTTAGTCTCAACATGCCATATGATCATGCTTTATTGCATTTTCTAAAATTTAATTCAAAAAGGAAACTTTATTCACAGAGAAAGAATAAATTTTACATATAGCTGGCTTCCCTGGTGGCTCAGACTGTAAAGAATCTGCCTGCCATGCAGGAGACCTGGGTTCAGTCCCTGAGTCAGGAAGATCCCCTGAAGAAGGGAAATAGCTATCCACACAATTATTCTGGACTGGAGAACTCCATGGACAGAGGAGCCTGGTGAGCTACAGTCCATAGGGTTGCAAAGAGTTAGACATGACTGAGAGATAACCAATGTATTTTCTGATTAAAAAAAATAAACATAACTAATAAAATTTCTATTTTGTTTCAAAGGATAATTTTCCTGTATTAATACTCATGCAAAATAGTGAGCCCACAATTGATCCAATCCAATGCCCCAACCATAAAGGCAAGAAAACAGGTATCTGGGGAGTTAGAGCAGCAGGATCCTATGGGGTCTTCCTGGCCCAGATCCCTCCCCCATTTCCTCTGCAGTAGCTGCAGTCCATGGGGTCCCTAAGATTCAGACGCGACTGAGCAACCTCACTTTCACTTTTCACTTTCATTCATTGGAGAAGGAAATGGCAACCCATGCCAGTGTTCTTGCCTGGAGAATCCCAGGGACGGGGGATCCTGGTGGGCTGCCGTCTAAGGGGTCGCACAGAGTCGGACACGACTGAAGTGACTTAGCAGCAGCAGCTCTTCTCTGAACAACTTGATAATAGTATTTGATGCACATTTTCTGAGTTACTTTACGGATGCCAGTTAAGCAGTGAAGTGAAGTGAAGTTGCTCAGTCATGTCCAACTGTTTGCGACCCCATGAACTGCAGCCTACCACATTCCTCCATCCATGGGATTTTCCAGGCAAGAGTACTGGAGTGGGTTGCCATTTCCTTCTCCAGAACATCTTCCCAACCCAGGGATCGAGCCCAGGTCTCCTGCATTGTAGACAGACGCTTTTACCATCTGAGCCACAGATGCCAGAACCCCCAGTAAATGGAAGAAATTAACTACTTGATGACCATGAATGCTTAGCCCCCAGACCTACTGGTTAAAGATTGATAATGTTAAACCCTGTGACACCACCCTGCTATCTCACAATTAACCAATCCGAGAACTGTACACAAGCTGATCAGATACCCTGGGATGTCCTACCTCACCTGGCCTTTAAAAATGCTTTGCTGAAACTCACTGGGAACTTTGGTCTTTTTGAGCACTAGCGGTCCCGGACTCCTTGCTTGGCCCTGTGAAAAACAATGCACTTTCCTTCACCACAACCCAGTGTCAACAGATTGGTTTTACTTTGTGCAAGTGGACCCAAGTTTATTAGTTGTTGTTGTTCAGCAGCTAAGTTATGTCTGACTCTTTGAGACCCCATGGACTGCAGTACACCAGGCTTCCCTGTCTTTCACCATCTCCAGGAGTCTGCTGAAACTCATGTCCATGGAGTCAGTGATGCTGTCTAACCATCTCATCCTCTGTAGCTCCCTTCTCCTCTTGCCCCCAATCTTTCTCAGCATAGGGGTCTTTTCCAATGAATCAGTTCTTCACATAAGGTGTCCAGAGTATTGGAGCTTCAGAATCAGTGCTCCCAATGAATATTCAGGATTGATTCCCTTTAGGATTGACTGATTTGATCTCCAAGTTGTCCAAGGGACTCTCAAGAGTTTTCTCTGGCATTACAACTTAAAGGCATTAATTATTCTGGCACTCGGTTTGGAAAGGAGTAGTTCAAGGCTGTACACTATCACCCTGTTTATTTTTGGTTCAGTAACAGAAGTTAAACATTTTTTCAAAACCACAAAATGAACGTATTCAACTGACATTACTAAATGATTCTTTAGAATGTGAATCCACAGTTCTTACTACTGAAATTAATAAGCCAAATGAGATTTTTTTTGAATGTTGCTTTGTGTCTATACATAGCAGATGATGGCTGCTACTACTGCTAAGTCACTTCATTCATGCCCTACTCTGTGCGACCCCATAGACGGCAGCCTACCCGGCTCCCCTGTCCCTGGGATTTTCCAGGCAAGAACACTGGAGTAGGCTGCCATTTCCTTCTCCAATGGCTACTAATTATAATTTTTACATGTTCTAATTTGTACATTATTTACTTTAAACTACATTTTAGCTATGAATTGTAAGTCCAAATATACAAGATAAAATGTCTACCAATTCATTAAATCTCCAATAGTATTTTAAATATAGTTGCCTAGACACATCTGAAAATATGGAATAGATATTTTAATCACAAGAAAAAGTGTGATGATCCTGGTATTTAACAGTAAAGAGTGAGATATGTTTACTGATGCTGATGCTGGGAAAGATTGAAGGCAAGAGAAGAGGATGACAGAGGATGAGATGGTTGGATGGCATCACTGACTCAATGGAGATAAGTTTGAGCAATCTCCCGGGGATGGTGAAGGACAGGGAAGCCTCGCATGCTGCAGTCCGAGGGGTGGCAAAGAGTGGGACATGACTGAACAACTGAACAAAAACAAAATGTGACAGGTTGCCAGCTTAACAGAATTCAGAGATATGGTTCTAAGAGGCCTGCACAATGAGACTCAATATAAACATTTATATGCTATAATCAGGGTTAAAGGGGAAAAATTAATATACCAGTTCCTAAAATCAGAGAAACAACTATTAGCCTTATAAAATAAATTGCCTCTGTAGCTCAGAAGTGAATTATTAGTCCAGTACACAATTTTCAGGGATAAAATTGTGCAGGATGCATGAACAGAAGAGAGTTTCCTCTAGTGTAGTAACAAGTAATGAGAAACGGAGAGAACTGACAATTTATCTTGAGTAAACCTATATGCACTCAAATCTTATTCCCTTTGTTTTTAAAAACATGCTCTTTATCCTTGAGGCATTCACAGTCTAGCTGGGGAGACAGATATATTTGAAATAAAAACTGATGCTTTCCCTCCCTTTTTATTATTCTGATTCTCTTTATTTGTATAATAATATGCTGTTGTAGTATACACCCTCAGAAAAGACTGTTCACCATAGGAAATATAAGTTTTTTTTTTTTTAAGTTTCAAAATCTACTAAGGAGACTTAGGGAAAAGGAAAAAATGGTGAGTTAGAACTAAACTTCCTGCCCTCAAGATAGAATAAAAGTTCCCCAGTGTAGAAAGAGGAGAAATTAAGCAAACAGGAAGGGAAGAAGGCGTTACAAGAGGTGATATTTTGGTAGAGTTTAAGATAGTGCAGCCAGACCTTAAGGGGTCCTATTGCAGTGAGAAAAATTAGTAGGCAGAGGCTACCCTGCCCTCAGCTGAGTTCCAGTTTAAACCATCATTCTGTAACCTGCCTGGTAACCCCAAAGGGCAGCTGCTTCTAATGGTTGTAAACTCCACTGTTCTCGGGTGTTACTACTCACATAGATACTGATGAGAATGGCACAATCTGGGGTTGTGTCACTGTGTGCAACCACTCTAGAAGCCTCATGGAGCCAAGGAGGCCCTTGAAAACTGCCCAGTCCTTATCCACGGCACAAGAAATCATAATATGTACTCCTCTTCCTGGTGTCTGGTAAACTTCTTCTCTGGTGGTTGTTGGCAGCATTTCACCCACTGCCCATCACGCAGGATGTCTGTGCCCTAAACCTTTACTTGGCCCACCATCCAACCTACCTTCCACTCATTATTCAAGGACACATACAGTTAGAAAATTCTATTATAGAAGGAAGAACAAACGGGACGGAAAAGCCTGTGTTGATGATAAAGGATCGGGACAGTTTTTAAAAAGAATTCTAATGTGAGTTTTCTATCATGAAGTATTGTGGCTTGTCAATAGTTTACCACACTAATAACAACCATGAACATTTTTCAATATCCTTTTATCCACCAATCATTTGTCTAAATGCTTTAGAAAAGATTAGTATGGGTTAGTGATTCACCATTTAAAATAAGGATACCAGTACTGATTAAAAGTCAATTTGTATCCTTGATTTGTATCCCGGTATCCACTTCTTAATTGCTCAAATCTTGGGTAAATTTCTTATCTATTCTGTGTCTCCATTTCCTCATCTGTAAAATGCAGTGGCATGGGAGATATTAAAAATATAAAAATCAAGATTCTGGTTTGATTATGTAGGGTAATGCAAACACAATGTGCAGGGTAAAAAAAAGAAAAAACACTAGTATGAGACAATGAATTTGACATTACAGAATAAAAGGTTAGTGAACTTGAAGACATAGCGATAGAAAACTATGAAAAAGAGAATCAGAGAGAGAAAGAGACTGAAAACAAATTCACAGAAACAATTCTGACTCTCCTATTTATATAATAATCTAATGTAGCATACAAACTTCAAGAACTATTGATTACCATATAAAACATGTTTTTTTTTAAGCTTCAAAAGTTTCAAATTCCCCCTTCTAAGGGGAATTAGGGCAAAAAAAAAAAATCAGTGAGTTAAAACTAAATTTCCTACCATCAAAGTAGAATAAAAGTTCCCCAGGGTAGAAGAAAGAGTCAGTGAGCTGTAAGGCAACTGATGAAGTGTATACATGTAATTGTAACGAGAGTCTTTGAAGAAGGATGGGGTAAGAAAAATATTCAATGAACTAATGATTCAAATATATCCAAGTTTAATGAAAGTGAAAAGCCTATAAATCCAAGGAGCTCTTTTAATCCCAAACACACAAAATAAAGAAAATTACTAGTGAGGCACATGAAAATCAAATTGCTTAAAACGGTGAGAAAGAAAAATTTTAAAAGCAGCCAGAGAAAAAAGATGAAATAGGTACAGAAAAATAAAGATAGAAATAACTGTAGGTTAGCTCCATAGCAAGTCAGAAGATGGTAGAATGACTTGTTTAAAATATCGCCAAACTAAAATGAAAATATCATTACAGCTGAAAAAAGATAAAATGAATACGTTTTCCCTCAGACCAGAAACAGGCAAGTGTCACTATTCTCAGCATTTCAAATGAAATTCACGTTAAAGGTTCTACGCTTGTTTGCTGCTGCTGCTGCTAAGTCACGTCAGTCGTGTCCGACTCTGTGCCACTCCATAGATGGCAGCCCACCAGGCTCCCCCATCCCTGAGATTCTCCAGGCAAGAACACTGGCGTGGGTTGCCATTTCCTTCTTCAACGTATGAAAGTGAAAAGTGAAAGTGAAGTTGCTCAGTCGTGTCCGACCCTCAGCGACCCCATGGACTGCAGCCTTCCAGGCTCCTCGGTCCGTGGGATTTTCCAGGCAAGAGTACTGGAGTGGGGTGCCACTGTCTTCTCTGCTACGCTTATTTAGGAAACAAGAAAAATAAATAAATGGTATGCAGTTTATAAGTGGAAGAAGTAAACTATATTTGCAAACTATATAATGACCGTGTAGAAAATGCTGTGGAATGTAAAGGAAAGCTACTAACAAGGCTGAAGGATACAAGAAATATACAAATACAAATTATATTTCTATATACTAACAAAGGATAATGGATATTGAACTTTTAATGCCATTTACAAGAATACTAAAAATAAAGAATCCTTAGGGATAAATCTGTCAAATGGCATAAAAGACCTGTGCAGTGACAATGAGAAAGACTGAGACCTAGGCAAATGGGAGAATTCACTATGTGCATGGAATGAAATATGTCAGTTCCTCCAGATTGATTTATAGTTTGAATGTAATTCCAATAAAATTATAGCATACCTTTATAGAGATTCAGACATTGGTTCTAATGTTCTCATGCAAATGAGATCTAAGGTAGCTAAAACAATTTTTCTTGGCTTAGATTTGGGGTTTCAATAATTGTTATAGAGCCACAGTAACCAAGACTGGGCAGTACTGGGGGCAAAGTAGTAAACTTTGCTCAATACTTCAATCCATGTATAAAAATTAAGTAAAAAGACATTATATAACTAAATTTAAATCCTAAAATCATAAAACTTCTAGAGATAATATTTGTGACCTTGAACTAGACAGAGTTCTAAGATATGGCATGCGTAGCACAATCCATAACATTTCTTTAAATTGATAAATTGCACTTCATCAAAATTAAGAATGTTTGCTCTGCAGAATACATTATAAACAAAATGGAAACAAAATTACAGAATGAGACAATATTTTCACAGAGAAAATATTTTCTAATCACAGATCACATTAAAGATTTGTATCTGGAATATCTAGAAGTGAAGTGAAGTCTCTCAGTTATGTACGACTCCTTGCTGACCCCATGGACTGTAGCCTACAAGGCTCCTCTGTCCATGGAATTTTCCAGTCAAGAGTACTGGAGTGGGTTGCCATTTCCTTCTCCAGAGGATCTTCCCCACCCAGGGATCCTCCCGCATTGCAGGCAGACACTTCACTGTCTGAGCCACCAGGGAAGCCTAAAGACCTCTCAAAACATAGCAATAAAAATAAAAAAAAAAACTGAATTAATTTAAATGTTTGATTGAACAGACATTTCCTCAAAGGAATTACAAATGGCAAACAAGTACATAAAAGGATGTTCAACATCAACTCTCATTAGAAAAATACAATTAAAAAAAATGAGATATTACTATTTGGGGGGGCTCCAAAATCACTGCAGATGATGAGTGATTCTGAAATTAAAAGACACTTGCTCCTTGGAAGAAAAGCTATGACCAACCTAGACAGAATATTAAAAAGCAGAAACATTACTTTGCCAACAAATGTCCATCTAGTCAAAGCTATGGTTTTTCCAGTAGTCATGTATGGATGTGAGAGCTGGAATATAAAGAAAGCTGAATGGCGAAGGATTGATGCTTTTGAACTGTGGTGTTGGAGAAGACTCTTGAGAGTTCCTTGGAAAACAAGGAGATCAAATCAGTCAATCCTAAAGGAAATTAGTCCTGAATATTCATTGGAAGAACTGATGCTGAAGCTGAAACTGCAATACTTTGGTCATCTGATGCGAAGAACTGACTCATTGGAAAAAAACCCTGATGCTGAGAAAGATTGAAGGTGGGAGAAGGGGACAATAGAGGATGAGAAGGTTGGATGGCATCACTGACTCAATGGACATGGGTTTGAGCAAGCTCTGGGAGTTGGTGATGGACAGGGAAGTCTGGTGTGCTGCAGTTCATGGGGTCACAAAGAGTCAGACATGACTGAGCTACTGAAATGAACTGAACTGAACTGAGGTTTGCCATAGGTTTTCTTCCAAGAAGCAAGTGTCTTTTAATTTCATGGCTATAGTCACTGCCTGCAGTGATTTTGGAGCCCAAGAAAATAAAGCCAGTCACTGTTTTCATTTTTTCTGCATTTGCCATGAAGTAATGAGACCAGATGCCATAATCTTTGTTATGGATGCCATGATCTTAGTATTTTGAATGTTGAGTTTTAGGCCAGCTTTTTCACTCTCCTCCTTCATCTTCATCAAGAGATTCTTTACTTCCTCTTCTCTTTCTGCCATTAGGGTGGTGCCATCTGCATATCTGAGGTTATTAATATTTCTCCTGGCAATCTTGATTTCAACTTAAACTTCATCCAGCCCAGCATTTCACATGATGTACTCTGCATATAAGTTAAATAAGCAGGGCGACAATATACAGTCTTGATAGACTCCTTTCCCAATATGGAACCAGTCTATTGTTTCATGTCCCATTCTAACTGTTGCTTCTTGACCTGCATACTGATTTCTCAGGAGGCAGGTAAGGTGGTCTGGTATTCCCATCGCTTTGAGAATTTTCCAGTTAGTTGTAATCCACAGAGTCAAAGCCTTTAGCATAGTAAATGAAGCAGATGTTTTTGTGAAATTCCCTTTGCTTTTTCTGTGATCCAACAGATGTTGGTAATTTGATCTCTGTTACTGCTGCCTTTTCTAAATCTAGTTAGTACATCTGGAAGTTTTTGGTTCATGTACTATTAAAGCCTAGCTTGAAGGATTTTGAGCATGACCTTGCTAGCATGTGAAATGAATATAATTGTGCAGTAGTTTGAACATTCTTTGGCATTCCCCTTCTTTGGAACTTGAATGAAAACTGACTTTTCCTGTCCTGTAACCATGCTGAGTTTTCCAAATGTGCTGGCATATTGAGTGCAGCACTTTAACAGCATCATCTTAAGATTTAAAATAGGTTGTTTGGAATTCCATCACCTCCACTAACTTTATTTGTAGTGATGCTTCCTAAGGTCCACCTGACTTCACACTCCAGGATGTTTGACTCTAGGTGAGTGATCACACCATTGTGGTTATCTAAGTCATTAAGATCTTTTTGTATATTTCTTCTGAGTATTTTTGCCATCTCTTCTTATATCTTCTGTTTCTATTAGGTTCATACTGTTTCTGTCCTTTATTGTGCCCATCTTTGCAAGAAATTTTCCCTTAGTATCTCTAATTTTCTTGAAGAGATCTCTATTCTTTCCCATTCTATTGTTTTCCTTTATTTCCTTGCACTGATCACTGAGAAAGGCTTTCTTATTTCTTCTTGCTATTATTTGGAACTCTGCACTCAAATGGGTATATCTTTCCTTTTCTGCTTGGCCTTTCACTTCTCTTCTTTTCTCAGCTATTTGTAAGATCTCCTCAGACAACCATTTCGCCTTTTTGCATTTCTTCTTTTGGGGGATGGTCTTGATCACTGCCTCCTGTACAGTGTCACAAACCTCCGTCCATAGTTCTTTGGGTGCTCTCTCTATCAGATCTAATCCCTTGAATCTATTTGTCATTTCCACTGTATAATCATAAGGGATTTGATGGAAGAAAAGTTATGACCAACCTAGATAGCATATTCAAAAGCAGAGACATTATTTGTCAACAAAGGTCCATCTAGTCAAGGCTATGGTTTTTCCAGTGGTCATGTATGGATGTGAGAGTTGGACTGTGAAGAAAGCTGAGCGCCGAAGAATTGATGCTTTTGAACTGTGGTGTTGGAGAAGACTCTTGAGAGTCCCTTGGACTGCAAGGAGATCCAACCAGTCCATTCTGAAGGAGATCAGCCCTGGGATTTCTTTGGAAGGAATGATGCTAAAGCTGAAACTCCAGTACTTTGGCCACCTCATGCAAAGAGTTGACTCATTGGAAAAGACTCTGATGCTGGGAGGGATTTGGGGCAGGAGGAGAAGGGGACGACTGAGGATGAGATGGCTGGATGGCATCACGGACTCGATGGATGTGAGTCTGAGTGAACTCTGGGAGTTGGTGACGGACAGGGAGGCCTGGCGTGCTGCGATTCATGGGGTCGCAAAGAGTCGGACACGACTGAGCGACTGAACTGAACTGGAACTGAATATTCTAGTGGTTTTCCCTACTTTCTTCAATTTAAGTGTGAATTTGCTAATTAGAGTTGGCAAAGGAGTTCATGATCTGAGCCACAGTCAGCTCCCGGTCTTGCTTTTGCTGACTGTATAGAGCTTCTCCATTTTTGGCTGCAAAGAATATAATCATTTTAATTAGATATTGACCATCTGGTAATGTCCACGTGTAGAGTCATCTCTTGTGTTGTTGGAACAAGACGTTTGTTATGACCAGTGCACTGTCATGGCAAAACTCTTGTTAGCCTTTGCCCTCCTTCATTTTGTACACTAAGGCCTAACTTGCCTATTACTCCAGGCATCTCCTGAATTTCTACTGTTGCATTCCAGTCTCCTGTAATGAAAAAGACATCTTTTTTGGTTTATATCTAGAATGTCTTGTAGGTCTTCATAGAACCATTCAACTTTACCTTCTTCAACATCAGTGGTTGAAACATAGACTAGGATTAATAGTGAATGGTTTACCTGGGAAATGAACAGAGATCATTCTGTTGTTTTTGAGCTTGTGCAGAATACTGCATTTTGGACTCTTTTATTGACTATGACTACTCCGTTTTTGAGGGATTCTTGCCCACAATAGTAGATATAATGGTCATCTGAATTAAATATGCCCATTCAGGTCCATTTTAGTTCATTGATTCCTAAAATGTTGATGTTCACTCTTGCCATCTCCTGTTGACCATTTCTAATTTACCTTGACTCATGGACCTAACATTCCAGGATCCTATGCAATATTGTTCTTTACAGCATCAGATTTTACTTTTACCACCATACACATCCACAACTGGGCACTGTTTCTGATTTGGCTCAGCCTCTCCTTTCCTTCTGGAGCTATTTCTATGCTCTTCTCCAGTAGCATAATGGATCATACCAACCTGGGAATTCATCTTTTAGTGTCATATCTTTTTGCCTTTTCATTCTGTTTGTGGGGTTCTCGAGGTAAGGATGCTGAAGTGGTTTGCCATTCTCTTCTCCAGTGGATCACGTTTTGTCAGAGCTCTCCACCATGACCTGTCCATCTTGGATGGCCCTACATGGCATGGCTCATAGTCTCACTGAGTTACACAAAGCTGGGATCCATGTGATCATTTTGATTAGTTTTCTGTGATTTTGGCTTTTAATCTGTCTGCCTCTCATGGATGAGGATAAGAGGCTTGTGGAAGCTTCCTGATGGGAGGGATTGGCTAGGGGGAAAACTGGGTCTTGCTCTGGTGGGCAGGGCCATACTCAGTAAATCTTTCATCCAATTTTCTGCTGATGAGTAGAGCTGTGCTTCCTCTCTCTAGTTTGGCCTGAGGCCAAACTATAGTAGGAATAATGGCATAATGGTACCTCCCCCAGAAGAATGTATACCAGCATGCCGCACCTCCCAGGATTGCTGTTGGCAGTGCCCTGACCCTGCAGCAGGCCACTCTCAATCCACACCTCCACCAGAGGCTCCCAAGCACACACAGGAAAGTCTGGCTCAGTCTCTTGTGGGGTCACTACTCCTTTCCCCTAGATCCTGGTACCCACAAAGTATTTTTATGCCCTTCAAGAGTCTCTGCTTCCCTAGTCTTATGAAAATTCTGTAATCAGTTCATGAGATAGAGCCTTCAATCTTTCCACATACATGACAGAATTTTCTTTCTAACTCACTTACCTGCCAGAAAGGTACTATAATGCTGGGATAAGCAAATTGAGGCTTTATTAAGAACAAAGATTTATTCTTTTTCTCATATTAGCTCACTGAAAGTTAATTAAACACACTGCTGGATCTGACCTGTCATTCATTCTGCTGCCGGTATGGGAGTTCTCAGGTAGCTAAGGCCACAAAGGGCAGAGATGCCAACAATTTACACATCATATTAAGCATATGATGACAGAATAGCTGGGCAAATTTAATTTTTTATTGCACGTATACTCTAAAGGTATGAGATAGTGCATTTAATATGCTCCATGGGGAAATATACATTAAAGAGCACTCAGAAACACTCCATTATTTAAAATAAATGTATAATCTGAGAAGAGACTCAAATCTGTAATGGTGTTGCCTCTGGGTAATAGAAACAAAAGAATGGAAGAAAGGTTTACTTTTTAGCATGACTTTTTATATGCTTGGAAACTGTCATGTGAACAATTTACATTTTCAAAAGAAAAATAATTAAAAATTTAAGTGAAGTACAACTCTGCCACTGAGATTACTGTTGCTAGATCAGGCCTTAAGAAAGGGCTTAGTACTAGGGCTCCCCTCTTCCGATGAAGAGTCTTTATTTAGATTTTTATTTTTGTTTTTTTATTTACTACTGCTCTATAAATCCTATTTGACATATCAAATTGGTGCACCACTTGTAGAGATAATTGGGGAATGGTGACTGGTCACCTTGTGATTTGCAAACGGGGACGAAATATAAATTGTTAATGCTTACAGTGACTCCCTCCTCCTGGCTTTAATAGCTGTGGAAACATGGGTTAATCCAGCAGATTGTTTTTCACCTATAACTTGAGGGCTATCTTTACCCATTTATGTAGTTGTAGCTAATTTACATTCACTTAGCATCTTTGGAAATATTCATTATACACAGCATTACTGTTAACTGCTTTCCATAAGAAACAAAATGTGCATTGTTATCCATACTCAGTTAAAAGATATCTTTCCCTATCATTTAGTAACTTTGTATCCTACTAGAAAGCTTCCAAACTGTTAGCAGTCACTCATTATCAGATCAGATGCTTCTTATTTTCAATTTTTCACATGTATCCGGTGAAGAATGGTATAAATGCTCTTTGTATTTTATCTCATGATAAACTCTACTGGCAAAAAAAAAAAAAAAAACACCTGCTTATATTCAAGAAAACCTAATTAGAGATGTCAGTTTATCCATGTGCAAGCACCAACAAGAGAAGCAGTATCTGTGCTTAAGTGAGTCATTTTCTTAAAAAAGAAAAAAAAAACTAATAGAGAAAAAAGAAACTTTAAAAACACAAAAGAAATATGTTAAATTATTCTTTACAAACCTGCATAAACTCTTGTTATACATAATAAGGTTATAATCTCCTTTATGGCACCTGTGAACTCTTTTAACAATGATATATTATTTTGCTTTATAAGACTATCAAAAGGAGTTTTAGTACACAAATTAAATTGGTCAGTGTCTAAAGTTCCAAGAACAACTATTGTACCAAATCTATTGCCAGTTATTCTCAAACATATCTGGTTTCAAAGTCACACTTTATTACTGACTAACTCTGCAAATCTCAACACGAAATTTACCTCTATCATGCTCAATTTTCTCAGCTATAAAATGGGGACAGTAATTCATGCATCATAGTTCTATCATAAGGTTTCAATCAGATGATATACATAGGTGTGCACTTCCCAGGTGGCCCAGTGGTAAAAAAAAATCCACCTGCCAATGCAGGAGACATAAATGACTCAGATTTGATTCTTGGGTCAGGAAGATCCCCTGCAGAAGGAAAATGACAACCCATTCCAGTATTTTCACCCGGAAAATCCCATGGAAATAGGACCCTCGTGGGCTACAGTCCATTGAGTTGCAAAAGAGACAGACACGACTTAGCAATTAAACAACAACAAGAACATGTAAGATGATTGGGTGTATGTGTGTGTGTGCTCAGTTGTGTCTCACTCTTTAATCTCTTGTATTGGCAGGTGGATTCTTTACCACTGCACACCACCTCTATATGTACCAAGATGCTTGGTATGATAAATATTCAACTAATGTTCTTATCTTACTGTTCAGTATTATAAGCAGCAGACCAGCTCAGCCAGTATTTTTTTAAATGAAAGAATTAAAATTTCCCTTTCAGCTAATGGTTTAATCTTATCAAATGAGTTAAGTTTAGTGGGTCATTACTATCACAAACATAAAAATAATGCTTTTATTCAGTAACTTGAGTCTTATACATTGTATTATTGGAAACAATTTCAGAACATCAACCTTATAACATATATACCATTTCCTGAGGAATACTAGTTCCATAAAAGCTACACATTGTGATTTTGTATGTTTAAAACACCTTTCAAGTTATAAATTATCATTTCCACACTATAAAACTTCTAAAACTCAGGAGACCATTCAAAGCCATTTGAGTAAACTGAGACACAACAGGAATAATTTACAGAGTTAGCCTGAGAAGGGGAACCTCCTCACTCAAAGATTTTAGTATGTTGGTGAAAAAAGGCCCAAAGTGATTAACCAGCAATCTGAAAAACTCTTTCAAAAAGCTTTTTTTCCCAATCAACTCTACTAAAGCACTCAATAATCAGAAACATAATTTATAAATATTATACACAAGAGAGGCATAGATACTAAACAGCTCCAAACAATTGTAATCACACTATTCATTATTCAGTAAACTTTTATTAAATGCTTGCCAGGTATCAAGCTTTGGAATCCCTAGATTAGAAAGACATATCACTGTCACTCAAGAATCTAGTTTCTAGTGACCAGAGCTATTAGACATATAAACAGGTAACTGTGGTAGTGGGTAACATGCTGTGATGAGGCAAACGCTAGAGAGTTCTCTAAGAGGGCCTTCTGGCCCTCAGCATAGACTTGGAGAAGTCTTTACAGAGAAGATAGTACCTGAACTGCATCCTAAAGGGTAAATATGTGAGAGTTACTCAGTCGTGTCCAACTCTTTGCAACTCCATAGACTGTATCTGCCAGGATCCTCTGTCCATGAAATTCTCCAGATAAGAATACTGGAGTGGGCTAACATTTCTTTCTCCAGAGTATCTTCCCAACCCAGGGCTTGCACCCAGGTCTCCTGCCTTGCAAACAGAGTCTTAAAGAATGAGTAGAAGTTAGCCAAGTCCAGACACAAAGAAAAAGCCATCTATGCAGACACCTCTAAGACTCTACAAAAATAAAGTGCTGGCTTCAGGATGCAATACCAAAGAACTATTTGAAAATCTTTCTTGTTGATATTAGCAAGAAAGCCTTAAAATGAGCACAATTTGTTTGGAATCTTTTAGACTATTGAGCTGCTTGTAAGATGACTGACAATGTCACCACATGCAATTCAATCTTTATTAATACAAAATTGTCAGGCGGCATATTTCAGGAAGCTGTATCAGCAACAACTAACAACCAAGACAGGCAAACAAAATTAGAAGATTTACTTCACAAAGAGAAAGCTCTGAGTGTGTTAACTAAAGAAAGAATATGCATCCAAATGAATTCATTAACAGGAACCAAGCAGATGCCAGAGAACTACTCAAAAATGAAGAGCCTATTGAAATATAAACCACAAGAGAACTGGGCAAATGGTAAGAAGCACAGGAATATTCTCTAAAAAGATTCCAAATATACATCAACTGGCATTGCCTAGTTTAAAAGAATAAGTATGTAACTCTTCAAAATTTTACAAAATAGTAAGTTTTTGCTTCTACTATTTCTCATTTATCTTTTCAAAAACAAAATAATAGAGGCAAACTCAACACCTCATAATCCTAGTGTTTTTTTGTAATATATTAGCAAATTAGGCATCTGTTCACATCCTATGAAAACTTTCAATAAGAGAATTCAGTAGAACTAGGAAACCTAACATCTATTCAGAAGTACACCTTGTGTGACATTTTGGCAGATGTTTTGCAAGCTGAATGTACACAAGTGAGTCAGTTTCCCTTTATTATTCATAAACATTGTGCAAAAATAGACATTTCATGGTTCACCAATCTTGATTTATAACTTTTATGCAAAGTATATGGATTTACATAGCCTTAAGCTACCTAATTATAAAACATTAAGGAGGCAAAGATATCAAATGTCATTGTAAGGAAAATATAATTAGCAGTAATCTCTCCAAGAAGAAGTATTCTAGCGTATAACAAAGATGTTGTAAGGAAAGAGAATTCTATTTTATCAAATAATGATTTACAAAGATCTACAATGACAAATAGACAGTACTATAATTTAGAAGTATGAACACAGTTATATACACCTTCTAGACTATTTTAAAATTGGTTTCTTTAGAAGGTCTTTACCTCTAAACAAAATGCTTTGTAGAACATGGTTAAATAATGTTGTCTCACTGTAATTACCATAATTTGAAGTAATTAGAAACTTTGCATATAAGAGGACCTAAGGTACTGACACCACCCTTATGGCAGAGAGTGAAGAGGAACTAAAAAGCCTCATGATGAAAGTGAAAGAGGAGAGTAAAAAAGTTGGCTTAAAGCTCAACATTCAGAAAACGAAGTTCATGGCATCTGGTCCCACCACTTCATGGGAAATAGATGGATAAACAGTAGAAACAGTGTCAGACTTCATTTTGGGGGGCTCCAAAATCACTGCAGATGGTAACTGCAGCCATGGAATTAAAAGACGCTTACTCCTTGGAAGAAAAGTTATGACCAATCTAGATAATATATTCAAAAGCAGAGACATTACTTTGCTGACTAACGTGTATCTAGTCAAGACTAATGGTTTTTCCAGTGGTAATGTATGGATGTAAGAGTTGGACTGTGAAGAAGGCTGAGCACCAAAGAATTGATGCTTTTGAACTGTGGTGTCGGAGAAGACTCTTGAGAGTCCCTTGGACCGCTAGGAGATCTAACCAGTCCATTCTGAAGATCAGCCCTGGGATTTCCTTGGAAGGAATGATGCTAAAGCTGAAACTCCATTACTTTGGCCACCTCACACAAGGAGTTGACTCATTGGAAAGGACTCTGATGCTGGGAAGGATTGGGGGCAGGAGGAGAAGGGGACGACCAAGGATGAGATGGCTGGATGGCATCACGGACTCGATGGACGTGAGTCTGAGTGAACTCCGAGAGATGGTGATGAACAGGGAGGCCTGGCGTGCTGCAATTCATGGGGTCGCAAAGAGTCGGACACGACTGAGTGACTGAACTGAACTGAACTGAAGGTTTCAAAAGGTTAAGAATTCTATCCCAAGGTCCTGTGAAGAGTTCATTTGTTTGTTCATTTATTTATTCAAATATTTATTAAAGCCTACCATATAAAGGCATTCTGCTAAGAACTAAAGCAACATAACTAAATAAAAAGACCACCCCATCTGTGAATTGACATCTGCTATGGATTGAATGTGTCTCCCCAAAATTTATATGTTGAAACTTTAATTCTCAATGTGATGGTATTTGAAGGTGAGGCCGGTGGGGGGGGGGCGGTAATTAGGTCATGAGAGTGGAGCCCTTATGATGGAACTAGTGCCTAGTGCCTTTTTAAAGAATAAATTTAGGAGAGCTTGCTTCCTCTTTTTGCTCTCCAAGTGAGGATGCAGTGAGAAGGCCATCTACAAACCAGGAAAAGTGTCCTCACCAGATCTGCTGGTGCCTTCATCTTCGATTTCCCAGTCTCCAGATCTGTGAGAAATATGTTTGCTGTTTAAGCTATCCAGTCTAGAATAATTTCACCAAACTAAGACAATATCCCAGTGGTTAAACTAGATGTAAATAAAAATTAAACCTCATAGATTTTATACTTTTGTCTTTTATCATTTTCATCCTAACTGACATATCCTTCAAAAGAGCCTGTAACCTTATTTTCTCCATCAATACTCATTATAATTTTGCTTTAAGAACAACATAGGATAAAACATTTATTATTAACAAGGGAGTTGGTGATAGACAGGGAGGCCTGGCGTGCTGCGATTCATGGGGTCGCGAAGAGTTGGACATGACTGAGCGACCGAACTGAACTGAACAATTATTGGTAACAATAATGGTTATTAACAATCATGTGTAGAACACTAGTAATTCTTATTGTATTATTAACTATGTTAATTGGAATAGACTAAGTCCTATGCAAGTAAGACCACAAATTTACAATGTTCAAGCACAATGGAAGTGTGTTTCATGATCCAGAGACAGTACTGGATGGGTGAGTGAGTGGGTAGGAAAATACTATTCTACAGACATTCGCAGATGCATGATAACAGAGGTTCTGCCACCTTGGTGGTTTCAAGGTCACTTTGGACGTCATCTCTATTTTGACAGCTACAAGAAAACAATACATGGAACACACCAATAGGAGGATTTTAGAGGCCAGACCACAATATTTACTACTTCTTACAATCTATTGCCTATAACTCTTCATATGATTACTTCCAATCACAAAAGGAGCTAGGAAGTACAATCTAGTGCACACAGGAAAAAGAGCACTTACTTGGGTAAGACGCCCCACCACATCAGTCAAGAGGCTAATTCCCATTTAAGCAAAAATTAGGTTATGAATTAGAGTGGTCTTGAGTAAAGCCAATTATATTAATAAATTCTTTTTATTTCTGGAAATAAATTAAATATTTCACAATAGTAATTATTTCATATGCAAACATTTAGAATTATTAGTTACATGCTGTGATTTGTTTCTAAATATATTCCAACCACATATTAAATTCATAGTTTATCATGAATTTCCTAAACATACTCCCCTTTAATTTCTTTCTTTATTCAATGAAGTTAAAGGAGGAGTGGGTTTTTAATCAGACCAATGAAAATTTCAATTTGGTTCACTTCAGTCACTCAGTCATGTCCAGCTCACAGCGAACCCATGGACTGCAGCATGTGAGGCTTCCCTGTCCATCACCAACTCCTGAAGCATGCTCAAACTCATGTCCATTGAGTCTTGATGCAATCCAACCATTTCATCCTCCATCAGCCCCTTCTCCTCCTTTCAACTTTTCCAGCATCATGGTCTTTTTCAATGAGTCAGTTCTTTACATCAAGTGGGCAAAGTATCAGAGCTTTAGCTTCAGCATCAGTCCTTCCAATAAATAGTCAGGGTTGATTTCCTTTCAGATTGAATCTCCTTGCTGTCCAAGAGATTCTAAAGAGTCCCAACACTACAGTTCAAAACCATCAATTCTTTGACGTTCAGCTTTCTTTATGGTCCAAATCTCACCTCCATACATGACTACTCGAAAAGCCATAGCTTTGACTAGATGGACATTTGTTGGCAAAGTAATGTCTCTGCTTTTCAATATGCTGTCTAGGTTTGTCATAGTTTTCTTCCAAGGAGCAAGCATCTTTTAATTTCATGGCTGCAGTCACCATCTGCAGTGATTTTGGAGCCCAAGAAAATAAAGTCTCTCACTGTTTCCATTGTTGCCCCATCTATTTCTAAAGAAGTGATGGGACCAGATGCCATGATATTTGTTTTCTGAATGCTGAATTTTAAGCCAACTTTTTCACTCTACACTTTCAGTTTCATCAAGAGGCTCCTTAGTTCCTCCTTGCTTTCTGCCATTAGGGTGGTGTCATCTGCATATCTGAGATTATTTATATTTCTCCTGGCAATCTTGATTCCAGCTTGTGCTTCATCCAGCCAAGCATTTCACATGATGTACTCTGCATATAAGTTAATAAGCAGAGTGACAACAGACAGCCTTGACAGACATACTCCTTTCCTAATTTGGAATCAGTTTGTTGTTCTATATGTGGTTCTAACTGTTGCTTCTTGACCTGCATATAGATTCCTCAGGAGGCCGATGAGATGGTCTGGTATTCCCATCTCTTGAAGAATTGAAGAATTTCTCATAGTTTGTTGTAATCCAAAGAGTCAAAAGCTTTAGCATAGTCAATGAAACAGAAGCAGATGTCTTTCTGGAATTCTCTTGCTTCTTCTATGATCCAATGGATACTGGCAATCTGATTTCTGGTTCCTCTGCCTTTTCCAATTTTAATATCTTGAAGTTCTCAGTTCATTTACTGTTGAAGCCTAACTTGCAGAATTTTGAGCATTATTTTGCTAGCGTGTGAGATGAGTGCAATTGTGTGGAAGTCTGAACATTCTTTGGCTTTGCTCTTCTTTGGGATTGGAATGAAAACTGACCTTTTCCAGTCCTGTGGCCACTGCTGAGTTTTCCAAATTTGCTGGCATATTGAGTGCAGCACTTTCACAGCATCATCTTTTAGGATTTGATAGCTCAATTGGAATTCCATTGCCTCCACTAGCTTTGTTCATAGTGAAGCTTCCTAAGGCCCACCTTACTTCACAGCACTCCAGGGTGTCTGGCTCTAGGTGAGTGATCATACCATCATGGTTATCTGGGTCATTAGGCTCTCTATTATATAGTTCTTCTGTGTATTCTTGCCATCACTTCTTAATATCTTGTGCTTTTGTTATGTCCACACCTTAATTGTGCCCATCTTTCCATGAAATGTTCCCTTGAAAATGAAAGTTGCTAAGTTTTTGAGGCTTGACTTACTGATCTTTTTCCTCATGATAAAACATTTACCAGATGAGGTTATTAAATTCACAGAATTGTATGCATGGAAATGTACTATGAAAAGTATGAAGCCACTGGCATTCATAATAAATGTTCCCAAAATAATGGCTCTCATTTGTAGATCACTCATTTTATGACTTTTGTCTAGCTTTTTAATTATGGCAAAACACATTTAACAAAATTTAACATTTTAGCTATATTTAACTGTGAAATTCAGTGGTATTAAATACATTCAGTTTGGTATACAACGATCACCACTATCTATCTCCAGGACTTTTTCATAATCTCAAACTGAAATCCCATACTTAATAAATAATAATATTTATTATTTATTTATATATTTATTTATTATAATCCCTGTTCCACTCCTGGTAAACACTACTCTACATCTATCTCTATAGATTTGACTATTTTAGGTATTTCACAGAGGTGAAAATCTGATTCTCAGTTCCTTTCATGTGTATCCCCTAGATATTTTCTTAGCTGTTCCATTGAGGATTATATATATCAATAAAATCTTAAAGTTATAGCAATCTAATCGAAATGGATGCCAGGTCTGCTCTGTTCATAACTATAGATTTGACTATTTTAGGTATTTCACAGAGGTGAAAATCTGATTCTCAGTTCCTTTCATGTGTATCCCCTAGATATTTTCTTAGCTGTTCCATTGAGGATTATATATATCAATAAAATCTTAAAGTTATAGCAATCTAATCGAAATGGATGCCAGGTCTGCTCTGTTCATAACATAGCTCCACCTCAACTTTAGATTATTGATGCAGGAATTACATTCTCATACACTGTGTACTCATTAACCAAGATTAATAATTTCTTTAATGCATTTGTATTTTAAATTCTGTAGAAAATAAAAAGTGAAGTTATAAGCCAAAATTATAACAACAATGTTTTTTTTACTGTTTATGCATACAGTTAACTCTTATTGGAAATCTTTATATTTTATCTAACTTTGAGATACCAAATGGTATCTCAACACTTCTGATAAGGCAGACCTAGTGGTAATAAACTGCCCTCAGCTTTTGTTTACCTGGGACTATCTTAATTTTCCATCATTTTTTGAAGGATAATTTTGCCAGACACAGAATTATTGGTTGAAATTATTTTCTTTCAGCACTGTTAGTATATACCACTGTTTTCTGTCCTTCAAAACTTTTGCTAAGAATTGTTGATAATTTTATTGAGAATTTTTTATAAGTAAAAAGTTGATTTTTTTCTTTCTATTGACAGCATTCTCTTTGTCCGTGGTTTCTGACAATTTTATTATAATGTGTCTCAGCATGGGTCCCTTTAAGTTGTCCTACTTTGTGTTCATTGAAATTTTTGGATTTGTACTTTCATCTGTTTCCACAACTTTGTGAAATTTTCAGCCACTGCTTTTCAAATAGCTTCTCCAACCTTTTGTCTCTTTTCCTTGATTCTGAGGGATTTCTCTCGAAATCCCTTAAGACTCTGTTTACTTTTCTTCAATTTCTTTTCTTTCTGTTCTTCAGACTCAATAATTTCAACTGCTCTGTTTTCAACTTAGCTAATTCTTTCTTCTGCCTACTCAAATTTGTTTTTGTACCTCTGTGATGACAGAACATGGTCCATTGGAGTAGGGAATGGCAAGCCACTTTAGTATTCTTGCCTTGAAAACTCCATGAACAGTATGAAAAGGCAATATGATAGGAAACCAAAAGAGGGACTCCCCAGGTCATTAGGTGCCCAATATGCTACTAAAGATGAGTGGAGAAATAACTACAGAAAGAACGAAGGGATGGAGCCAAAGCAAAAACAATACCCGGTTGTGGATGTAACTGGTGATAGAAGCAAGATCCAATGCTATAAAGAGCAATATTGCATAGGAACATGGAATGTCAGGTCCATGAATCAAGGAAAATTGGAAGTAGTCAAACAAGAGACAGCAAGGGCAAGGGCATCAACATTCTAGGATACAGCAAACTAAAATGGACTGGAATGGGTGAATTTAACTCAGATGACCATTATATCTACTACTGCAGGCAGTAATCACTCAGAAGAAATGGAGTAGCCATCGTGGTCAACAAAAGAGTCTGAAATGCAGTACTTGGATGCAATCTCAAAAATGACAGAATCATCTCCAAGGAAAATCATTCAATATCACAGTTATCCAAGTCTATGCCCTAACCAGTAATGCTGAATAAGCTGAAGTTGAATGGTTTTATGAAGACCTACAAGGCCTTTTAGAACTAACACCCAAAAAAGATGTCCTTTTCATTATAGGGGACTGGAATGCAAAAGTAGGAAGTCAAAAAACACCTGGAGTAACAGGAAAATTTGGCCTTGGAATGCGGAATAAAGCAGGGCAAAGACTAATAGAGTTTTGCCAAGAAATGCACTGGTCATAGCAAACACCCTTTCCTAACAACACAAGAGAAAATTCTACACATGAACATCACCAGATGGTCAACATCGAAATCAGATTGATTATATTCTATGCAGCCAAAGATGGAGACGCTCTAGGCAGTCAACAAAAACAAGACCAGGAGCTGACTGTGGCTCAGATCATGAACTCCTTATTACTGTGAAAGTGCTGCACTCAATATGCCAGCAAATTTGGAAAACTCAGCAGTGGTCACAGGACTGGAAAAGGTCAGCTTTCATTCCAATTCCAAAGAAAGGCAATGCCAAAGAATGTTCAAACTACCTCACAGTTGCACTCATCTCACATGCTAGCAAAGTAATGCTTAAACTTCTCCAAGACAAGCTTCAGCAATGCATGAACCGTGATGTTCAAGCTGGTTTTAGAAAAGGCAGAGGAACCAGAGATCAAATAGCCAATATCTGCTGGATCATCTAAAAAGCAAGAGAGTTCCAGAAAAACATTTATTTCTGCTTTATTGACTACACCAAAGCCTTTGACTGTGTGGATCACAATAAACTTTGGAAAATTCTTCAAGAGATGGGAATATCAGACCACCTGACCTGCCTCTTGAGTTATCTGTATGCAGGTCAGGAAGCAACAGTTAGAAATGAACATGGAACAGCAGACTGGTTCCAAATAGGAAAAGGATTACGTCAAGGCTGTATATTGTCACCCTGCTTATTTAACCTCTATGCAGAGCACATCATGAAAAACGCTGAACTGGAAGAATCAAGCTGGAATCAAGATTGCCAGGAGAAATATCAATAACCTCAGATATGCAGATGACATCACCCTTATGGCAGAAAGTGAAGAGGAACTAAAAAGCGTCTTGATGCAAGTGAAAGAGGACAACAAAAAAGTTGGCCTAAAGCTCAACATTCAGAAAACAAAGATCATGGCATCCAGTCCCATCACTTCATGGGAAATAGATGGGGAAACAGGGGAAACAGTGTCAGACTTTATATTTTTGGGCTCCAGAATCACTGGAGATGGTGACTGCAGCCATGAAATTAGAACATGCTTACTCCTTGGAAGGAAAGTTATGATCCACCTAAATATTATATTCAAAAGCAGAGACATTACTTTGCCAACTAAGTTTCGTCTAGTCAAGGCTATGGTTTTTCCTTTGATCATGTACGAATGTGAGAGTTGGGCTGTGAAGAAGGTTGAGTGCTGAAGAATCGATGCTTTTAAACTGTGGTGTGGGAGAAGACTCTTCAGAGTCCCTTGGACTGCTAGGAGATCCAACCAGTCCATTCTGAAGATCAACCCTGGGATTTCTTTGGAAGGAATGATGGTAAGCTGAAATTCCAGTACTTTGGCCACCTCATGTGAAGAGTTGACTCATTGGAAAAGACTCTGATGCTGGGAGGGATTGGGGGCAGGAGGAGAAGGGGATGACCGAGGATGATATGGCTGGATGGCATCATGGGCTCGATGGATGTGAGTCTGAGTGAACTCCGGGAGATGGTGATGAACAGGGAGGCCTGGTGTGCTGCAATTCATGGGGTCGCAAGAGTCGGACACGACTGAGTGACTTAACTGAACTGATACTATTTTTCATCTCCACAATGTCTGTTTGGTTCCTTTTGAGAACTATCTCTTGATTTTCATATTTTGTACATATATTATTTTCCTGATTTTGTTTACTTCTTTATCCATATTTTACATTAGCTATTTGTTCTAGTAAATATTAATACATCTTTCTCAGGGATGGTTTCTGTCAATTGCTTTTGTTTCATTTTAATGGATCAGATCTTACTGTTCCTTTCTATGCCATTTGATTTTGTTGTTGTTGTTGAAAAGTGGGCATTTGAAAGAAAACATGCACCATTTTCAGCCTTTGGTACTTGGTTCTGTTTCAGGGCACCCATTCAGGTAGGACTTGCTCTAAACCTTGGAATTAGCTCAGGTCTTTCCCAAGTTTGCATCTTACCGGAGCCTATATGTGGTATCTCAAGTCCCCTGTGTTTCCAGATGCTTTTGAATGTCCTAATTTCCAAGAGAGTCTCATCCAGCTACTCTTCAGGGCCAGTCTGTTTATGTCCCTCTCTGTTATCTCTCGTCCTTGGAGACTGCAGATCTATAGTCTGTTTGCATCTTTCACTAGCGGTACTCACTGCTATTTTCCAAATTAGGAGAGACAGAGACCAATCCTTCAGTCAGTCCCCAGACAAGTTAGAATGTTGCAAATAAATTATGCTTTGCTCCCTCCAGTTCAAGGCAGTGTTATAGACTGAATGTTTGCATTCTTCCCAAATTTAGTTGGCAAAAAGAGAACCAGTAAAGTGATAGCATTTGAATGTGGAACTTCGGGAGGTAATTAGAGATGGGGCCCTCATAACAGGGTTAATGCCCTTCTAAGAAGCAACACCAGGGAACTTGCTCCCTCTCTGTCTTCCATGTGAGGACACAGAGAAGGCAGCTGTCTGCAAACCAAGAAAGGAGTCCTGACCAGAACCTGATCATGCTGGCCCTCTGATCTCACACTCCTAACCTCCCATAAACTTGTGAGAAAATAAACTTCTGTTATTTAAGCCACCCAGTCTATGATATTTTGTCATGGCTGAAGCAATGAAGCAGCGCACTGGGAACTCGGCTGTCACGTCCTCAAGAACAAAACCAACAAAACCATACCATGGGATGTGGTGAGACAGGTTCGAATAAAAATGCCATGAAATTTCCTACCATTTCACTGAGTGGTTTTCTTAACGGGGCGTTCACTCGGCTTCTGTAGACCTTTGCTTTTTGTACTCCTATGAAGTTAGTTCTCCCATTTCTAGTTGTTTACTGACATTTCCAAGGAGGAACAAGGACTTGGAGTTTCCTAGCCTGCCATTTTGCTGACATCCAGCCTCAAACATTTTTAAATAAAACTCCATTTAGTTATTACTATTATTTTATGTAGATGAATCAAAAGATATTCTCTAAATGAAATATTCATAATAAGCAAGACACACTGTTTTATTTCCAAATATGGTGTCAGGATGCAATAGCTATTAAATGCATCATCTCACTGTTCTGGAAAAGTTATTTACTATTACTAGACTAAACTCTTATAATAAAGCCTGTCATTTTACAATTAGTTTTGTAATAAATTCAATTACAAAATCACTTCAGAGCCATATGCCTAAAAATAGAACCAATATACAATAACAAACACTCATTTCTTTCTCTTTATTCTACTGCCTATGAAAGCTTTCTGATTTTCTCTCAAAGGGTTATAATTAATCTCTACTAGCAGAATCCTTCTGGTTATTTTCTTGTGTTTTATGCCACACACTGGCATTGCAATTTGAGCTTTTTTTAAATTAAATACTACATGCTTTCTAAATTAGGATGTAATTCAGCTTGAAATATACTGACTGTTACCAAGACTCATAAAAATATTTGTACTAATCATGGCTTTAGGGATCATATAGATCAACTCCTTCATGATGCAGATACAGCATGATAGTGAACATGATAGAGCAGATTGCAGTTATTTGGTTGGTTAGTTCTACTGCTAAGTCACTTTAGTCATGCCCGACTCTGTGTGACCCCCATAGATGGCAGCCCACCAGGCTCCCCCATCCCTGGGATTCTTCAGGCAAGAACACTGGAGTGGGTTGCCATTTCCTTCTCTAATGCATGAAAGTAAAAAAGTGAAAGTGAAGTTGTTCAGTAAGTGTCTGATTCTTAGCAACCCCATGGACTGCAGCCCATCAGGCTCCTCCGTCCATGGATTTTCCAAGCAAGAGCAACAGAGTGGGGTAAAGTCATGATATGACCTGACCCCTTACTGAGAGTCTCATGCTCTTTTTATTATTTCATACTTTCCTTTATCTGTTTCCCAATTACTCAAATAAAAACCATACTGAACTATATAATATGGTCGTTTCCAGGGTGATATTAAAAATGCTTAATAAGAATGGCTGAAGCAAGAGTTCTGAAGTAGAGTTGTATGGTTCCAGATCCTAACTCTTTGGAAGCACACGGTAGACTTTACTTCAGAAGGAGTAGGTAGACTGGGGATGGGAACACCCATATGAATCAGAGCAGTGGCTATTTACCAACCAGAACTGTGGTGCTGGAGAAGACTCTTGAGAGTCCCTTGGACTGCAAGAAGATCCAACCAGTCCATTCTGAAGGAGATCAGCCCTGGGATTTCTTTGGAAGGAATGATGCTAAATCTGAAACTCCAATACTTTGGCCACCTCATGCAAAGAGTTGACTCATTGGAAAAGACTCTGATGCTGGGAGGGATTGGGGGCAGGAGGAGAAGGGGACGACGGAGGATGAGATGGCTGGATGGCATCACAGACTCGATGGACGTGAGTCTGAGTGAACTCCAGGAGATGGTGATGGACAGGGAGACCTGGCGTGCTGTGATTCATGGGGTCGCAAAGAGTCAGTTACGACTGAGCAACTGAACTGACTGCCTGACTGATGGGTGCATTTTAGTAATGTGATAGCAGAAGTGGGGCAACTTGTTTATTGTAAGATCAGGTCATCCCCTGGCTTTCTCTTTGTTTCGCTGATGCTTCCAGGGTAACTTCCAAACCTAGAATATGTTTGGACAAGTCTAACCTTTTCTGGAAAAAAAAAAAAAAAACTGTAAAGCAATCTTTAATACCTAGCAACTCCTCCTGCTTTAGGAAGCTTACAAGCTAACTGGTTGCCAGGCAACAACTAATTTCTTGTAATAACAGCAAAAATGAACAGGTCACCTTTTTTTTTTCAGCAAAAAAAAATTGCCTTAGGTTTGTAGAGAAATGACCAAAACAGATCTGGAGGCTGTCACTGAGGTCTCTTATGAACATTGACAATAACTAGATAATAGTTAGGATACAAAGAAGAAACTGAGGGAGAGCTTTACACATAAATGATGAGAGGCTTAGGCTAAACTACAAGGGATGCATACCTTCTTTTCCAATATTTTGCATCACAATAGACATATGTTAGAAATACTGTATTGTTCAAACTGAGATAAAGAGGTATGCCTGGGGTTATGTTGCCACAGGGTAAATAAAACATATCTTTCTTGAATATTCATTTCTTTTATTTATTTCTGGATCAAAATAAATGTATCATTGAACAGAATTTAAAATTACATACATTTTTGAGGAAACATGAAACAAAGAAATCATATAACTATGGAGCAGGAGTCTCGATTTGTCTCAATCTTAGACTATGGCAGTGAGAGCCATATTCCTTGATTGTTCTCTATACTGGATCATTTCAGTTACCAAAACCACCTTAAAGCTTGGCAGTTTAAAATAACAATGCTTTATTATGTACTTCTCACAATTATGTAGCTTGTCAAAGTGAGCCATTCTTGTAGCCTCACTTGGGATCTCTCATATAGCTGCACTCATCTGATGGCTCACCTGGGGCTGGAGAGCCCAAGGCAGCCTCATTCATGTGAGGCACATAGTGCTGTCTATCTCTTGGGAAGCTTTAATTCTCCTTCACTTGACTTATTCTCTAGAGGCTGGTCTCATTTCTTTAAAGGATGATCCCAACAAGTATGAATACAAGCTACAGGAAGCTCAAGAACTTGCACAGTCACTTGCACCACACTCGAAGCAAGTTAATTCATCAAAGCAAGTTACAAAGCCAGCCTGAACTTAAAGTGCATAGAAATAGATTCTATTCCTCACTGAGAAGAGCAACCAATTCACAAGGTACATGTATGCTGACAATTGTGATTCACTGTATTTATAACTGCAATAATCTCTGGGGAATTTCAGTGAATTGAGTATACTCTAGTGAATTGACTGCTGTTCATTTCACAAGGACTTAGGAATGCACATCCTTCACTTAAGTGAAGGGAACACTAATTATTTGGCATGGAATATACCCTAAAACCTTATTTTATTTTCAGTTTGGGAAGGAAGGCCAACACAGGAAAGGTTTGTGCTACCACAGATGTTGCCTTTAGTAAAGGCAAAGTCAGAAAGAATGTGGGTGGTTGCTAAGCTCTCTGAATATAAGGAGATGCTGAAAGCCCTACATCTAATGAATTCTAAGTCAGAAAGCACCAACTTTGTGATTGATAGAACTCTCAATGACCATGAAACATGTAAATCATCAATATGCTTTTTTTTTTTTTTTTATTCCTTCATCCTCCAAATATACTGGAAACAAAAACAAAGAAACAGAATATTATCTCTGGTACACCTCGATGGGAGGATAAAGCAGGTGAGGGTAGCAGGCTAGATCTTTACTCACTAATAATCATTCATTATTTCCTGCTCTGGTACTATCTCTTATCATTCTTATTCCCTATAACTCTGACTTGAGAAAAGAAAAAAGCATGAACAGGTGGCATGCTATACCTTAGATGGCAGCTTAGGGAATAACCATCAGTAAGGAGTCTGTGTCAACTAAAACTTACCGACCCTGGTTTTCACACCTTTTGCCAGCAACTCTTCTTTCTTGCTCCCTCAGCAACAGCTACATCACCAATAAAACCTGATTCTAAGCATTTTGAAAACTAGGCTGGTAACTTTTAAAACTTCATTACTGGCTAGTTGAATCTGACTTATTTTAGCTTAAACAGAGACAGAGAGAGAAAATAAGCTACGCCAAATGAAAAGGACCAGAGAGAAAGTTTTAAATAGGAAAATTCATTAAATAAAAAATTTAATTGAGCAATATGAGTGTCAGTGGGAACATTAACACAAGAATGACATATTTTCCTAACCTCAAGTCTTATAAGGCTTCATCTCATATACAGTTTAAGGATTTTCACATTCAGTATTGGAGTCAACAAATAAAAAATCAGTGGAAGTTCATTTGCTTTCAGTATTACTCAAGGCAATTTCAGGTATTACGATGCCAGTTTCGCTATTCCTTGTGTTTAAGAAACTGCTTTTTCCTGTTATTCTTCCCCCAATATGACAAAAGGAGATGGAGCAAGAAAAGGTGATAACCCTTAAAGTACAATTTATTAGAACCTTCTCTTATGATATTGTGGATTTATCTATCAATATTAAGGTAACTTGCTCAGACTGATTTGACTGTGGCTCAGATCAGGAACTCCTTATTGTCAAATTCAGACTTAAATTGAAGAAAGGAGGGAAAACACGTAGACCATTCAGTATGACCTACATCAAATCCCTTATGATTATACAGTAGAAGTGAGAAATAGATTTAAGGGACTAGATCTGATAGATGGAGTGCTTGATGAACTATGGACAGAGGTTCATGACATTGTACATGAGATAGGGATCAAGACCATCTGCGTGGAAAAAAAATGCAAAAAAAAGCAAAATGGCTGTCTGAAGAAGCCTTACAAATAGCTGTGAAAAGAAGAGAAATGAAGAGACGGAAAAAGATGGCGGAAGATTAGGAGGAGGAGATCACTTTCTCCCTCACTACTTCATCAAAAGAACATTTCAATGCTGAATAAATTTCACAAAACAACTTCTGATTGCTGGCAGAGGACATCAAGACCATCTGCGTGGAAAAAAAATGCAAAAAAAAGCAAAATGGCTGTCTGAAGAAGCCTTACAAATAGCTGTGAAAAGAAGAGAAATGAAGAGACGGAAAAAGATGGCGGAAGATTAGGAGGAGGAGATCACTTTCTCCCTCACTACTTCATCAAAAGAACATTTCAATGCTGAATAAATTTCACAAAACAACTTCTGATTGCTGGCAGAGGACATCAGGCATCCAGCAAAGCAGATCACTGGCTTCAAAAAAAGGTTCCAGTTGTTAAGATGTGGACATACCTTTGCAAGGGCTTCCAAGGTGGTTCAGTGGATAAAGAATCTGCCTGCAGTGA